>JAODXP020002332.1:0-29948 GCA_027497455.2 Sardinella longiceps | reverse complement strand
TTTGTATGTCCATGTAGATGAGACTTGAAGTTTTAAGGTCTTTACACACCTAGGGCGATGCGAAAATGCGAGGCGATTTTGCGAAAAAAACGGAGGACGAATTATTCGCAAAAATGTATGCACACCGGGAGCGACGCGATTTTTTTTACTTTTCGTGTTCTATTTCGCCTGGCGTTTTTCTCGGGGTCGCAACTTCGCACACGTCACACCTTTGCCCTGTGCGAATCCTGGACTGAAATGACAAATAACAATATGGCAAAATTACCTAATGTAGGTTATAGGCTTATGTGTTTGTATATGAGGTTGCAACTTGCACATCATTTAGGCTAAACTTACGAAATATGTAGGCTATTTCAGAAATCTGCGTTCTCATAAGTTGACCTGTTTGTGACAACGTTTTGTGATCGTGGGCTAAACGAAATTATTTTCTAAATGGAGAACGTAGCCTTATCGTTTTCTTAGGCCTATGCCCTGACAGTTTTTTTTTTCATAGACACCTGTCCATTATACAGATCTACACAAGAGACGGGGTGAAATAAAGTTGTTCTTTGCAGTCAATCATGACTTGGTAAAGTGAAACTGGCACTAGAACGCAACAAAAATAATGGGTTTTTATAAACAACGTGTTTGATTTTTTTCAGCATGGATCTTGCAAGCCCCTTCATATAGCAGGTCATGTTACAACATAGCCTAACGTTACTTTAGGCTTCACTGCAGTGTCGTTGCGCTCCATACTAGACCCTAAAACTATACATTGTCAAAGCCTTCAAAGCGACTCTTGCCAATACCATCACATACGATAACAGAGAAAACCCTTCTTCTCAGACTTGTTTTTGTTACAATGCATTTATGATGACTGAAGAGGGGCTTTATCTCATTTGGCAGAGCCTACGTGATTCAGCCCACTAACGTTATATGACATCGCAACAGGTGTTGAATGTGGACAGCTTTTGCAGCCTTTGGGATCCCGACGTCCCAATCATCAATGTTTATTGCATTGTAGGCCAGCTGCATGATCTTTTAAGCATAGGCTTATGCCACATTTTACATGATAACCTAAATAGCTAGTGTTCTAAAACATGCAAAAACAATTCAGTGCGCACCATTGAAGACTGGCCATTATCCGAGGCAGAAATAGACCGTTGTTGTATGCCGTGGCTATGCTGTTAAATATCAGCATTGCATTTTTTTTAATTATTCTATAGCCTAGGCCGTAAGGTTATCTTAATTTGTGGCACCTTATATTGCTCAAAGAATAGTTTATTGAGTCACACTACGGTCCACATTTGTGCATATGGTCCAGCCGCCGTTCAGTTGGGCATGACCTACATGCATAAGAAAAAGAAAGTTTCATATATTCAAGGGTAGTCCTAGTAGCCTAGGCTATTTGGTCAAAACAAGGTCTGTTTTACTTAGGCTATGGCAGCATCACCTTTCTGCACATCCTAATTCACAGAAGGTCTAATTGCCTTATAGACGATAACGATCGTTGCGAAATTAAAAATAAATAAATAATAACTTTTCGATTGTTGCATGAAGTAGCCTACCCTACCCTAGCATTTTATTTGCAACGATGGGAAGGTTGTAAAGAGCTAATATTCGAGCATGCAACCTTAAATAGCCTATCACAGCTCCCAATCCGAAGGGAGAGACGACAGGCTATGTTGTAACGTTAGGATGGCACAGAGAGTGTGTTGCGTTGTGCCAAAATTACTAAATATGACTTGACTGTAGGCTAAACACAAGAAGTAGGCTTTTCCTGCTCCTATGACACCAGGAGAATCCTGACGTTACATGAGTTCTACTATGGCCTGATTGGTTTGTGGATTTTGTCGCGTTCGAAAAATCGACCTTGTTGCGAAAAAATAAAAGTGTCGCTTTTTCGCATCGTTTATTCGCGTGCGGTGTGTAAGCTGTCATAGCCTAAACAATGTTTTGAAATTTTGCGAATTATTCGCGCGAAAAAACGCGTAGGTGTGTAAAGGCCTTTAAGGTCTTTACACACCTAGGGCCATGCGAAAATGCGAGGCGATTTTGCGAAAAAAACGGAGGACGAATTATTCGCAAAAATGTATGCACACCGGGAGCGACGCGATTTTTTTTACTTTTCGTGTTCTATTTCGCCTGGCGTTTTTCTCGGGTTCGCAACTTCGCACACGTCACACCTTTGCCCAGTGTGAATCCTGGACTGAAATGACAGATAACGTTATGGCAAAATTACCTAATGTAGGATATAGGCTTATGTGTTTGTATATGAGGTTGCAACTTGTACATCATTTAAACTTACGAAATATGTAGGCTATTTCAGAAATCTGCGTTCTCATAAGTTGACCTGTGATCGAACTTTTTGTGATCGTGGGCTAAACGAAATTATTTTCTAAATGGAGAACGTAGCCTAATCGTTTTCATAGGCCTATGCCCTGGCAGTTTTTTTCATTGACACCTCTCCATTATACAGATCTACACATGTGACGGGGTGAAATAAAGTTGTTCTTTGCAGTCAATCATGACTTGGTAAAGTGAAACTGGCACTAGAACGCAACAAAAAGAATGGGTTTTTATAAACAACATGTTTGATTTTTTTCAGCATGGATCTTGCAAGTCCCTTCATATAGCAGGTCATGTTACAACATAATGATAGCCTAACGTTACTTTGGGCTTCACTGCAGTGTCGTTGCGCTCCAGACTAGACCCTAACTATAGACATTGTCAAAGCCTTCAAAGCGACTCTTGCCAATACCATCACATACGATAACAGAGAAAACCCCTTCTTCTCAGACTTGTTTTTGTTACAATGCATTTATGATTACTGAAGAGGGGCTTTATCTGATTTGGCAGAGCCTACGTGATTCAACCCACTAACGTTATATGGCATCGCAACAGGTGTTGAATGTGGACAGTTTTGCAGCCTTTGGGATCCCGACGTCCCAATCATCGATATTTATTGCATTGTAGGCCAAATGCATGATCTTTTAAGCATAGGCCTATGCCACATTTTACATGATAACCTAAACAGCTAGTGTTCTAAAACATGCAAAAGCAATTCAGTGCGCACCATTGAAGGCTGGCCATTATCTGAGGCAGAAATAGACCGTTGTTGTATGCCGTGGCTATGCTGTTAAAATATCAGCATTGCATTTTTTTTAATTATTCTGTAGCCTAGGCCGTAAGGTTATCTTAATTTGTGGCACCTTATATTGCTCAAAGAATAGTTTATTGAGTCACACTACGGTCCACATTTGCGCATATGGTCCAGCCGCCGTTCAGTTGGGCATGACCTATATGCATAAGAAAAAGAAAGTTTCATATATTCAAGGGTAGTCCTATAGTAGCCTAGGCTATTTGGTCAAAACAAGGTCTGTTTCACTTAGGCGATGGCAGCATCACCTTTCTGCACATCCTGGATAATTCACAGAAGGTCTAATTGCCTTATAGACGATAAC
Organism: Sardinella longiceps; assembly: GCA_027497455.2. NCBI lineage: Eukaryota > Metazoa > Chordata > Actinopteri > Clupeiformes > Clupeidae > Sardinella > Sardinella longiceps. Next base: position 26,505 of record JAODXP020002332.1, on the reverse strand, counting down.
GATCGTGGCGAAATAATAATAAAAAAAAACTTTTCGATTGTTGCATGAAGTCCTACCCTACCCTAACATTTTATTTGCATTGATGGGAAGGTTGTAAAGAGCTGATACTCGAGCATGCAACCGTGAATATCACAGCTCCCAATCCGAGGAGAGAGACGACAGGCTATGCTGTAACGTTAGGATGGCACAGACAGTGTGTTGCGTTGTGCCAAAATTAATAAATATGACTTGACTGTAGGCTAAACACAAGAAGTAGGCTTTTCCTGCTCCTATGACACCAGGAGAATCCTGACGTGACATGAGTTCTACTATGGCCTGATTGGTTTGTGGATTTTGTCGCGTTCGAAAAATCGACCTTGTTGCGAAAAAATAAAAGTGTCGCTTTTTCGCATCGTTTATTCGCGTGCGGTGTGTAAGCTGTCATAGCCAAAACAATGTTTTGAAATTTTGCGAATTATTCGCGCGAAAAAAACGCGTAGGTGTGTAAAGGCCTTTAAGGTGAGGTTTACTTTTTTGTGGAATTGCCCTTATACAATAATAAATTTACTGTAATTGGACTATTTGCCCTACAAAGGCAAAAGACTTTGGGCCCTATTTTGACAACGCAATGTCAAATGTTGTTTGGCAGATGGCGCATATGGTTTTGGGGGCGTGCCGGCGGGATTTTGCTATTTTCACAGGGCAGAAAATGAACTTCGCGCCGGCGCAAAGTTCAAAAAGGTTGGACTTAGGATGCCTAATTAATCATGGGTGTGTTATGGGTGTAACACAGACATAACCAATGACAGATCTCTCATTGCCTTTAAGAACGAACAGCGCAAATCACCTGGTGAATTGCTATCACACCAGCTGATCTCCTCCTTGTGCATTTAAAGAAATTAAAATATTGAATAGCGAGCAAGCTCACACGTTGGGTCTAGTCATAGTCAGAGCCGTAATGGGTGGTAATATTAAATTGATGTCTACAGGCTACACAAGACACGAAGGAAGCTGATTTAGTCCTGATAGATATCTCGGAATATTCATTCGAAAGCGAAAGTAAACTTGATTCTCCATTTAACGTCCCCCCTTCGCGTTTTCTGTTTCAGGCTAATAAATTGTGGTTAACCACATCTTCCTGAGCATCATAATGATTTTCCGATTGTAATAATTATTGTTGTGGCCGTCATTGTTATGCTGGAACAAGGACTGCATTACCTATTGCGTTGTGTGTCCATAAAATAGCATTTCAGGAATGCGTGACTGACGAATGACCAGGTTTTTTCCAGTCACTGGCGGATCCCTTTCTGCGTCTGTATAATAGCATCTTTTGCGCTTTGCGCCTAGCCACACCTTCGACACACCTCCGAGGACGCAAAGTCACTTGCTAGTTAGACAACGTGAATTACTTGACAGAAAAACGAACCATGCGCTCGCACAAAATAGCAATGAGAGCTTGCGTGAGTCGCGAAGGCATGGTGCGCCGTCTGCAAGATAGGGCCCTTTAACTCACCAGAGTTTGAGTTGAAATTACCTTAAAGTTTTCTTATTGTCCAGTCAATAGTATTATAGGTAGGGCATTGAAAATTTGCTAAGTAGTTGTCATAATTATTACAATTAACAACATATTAAAAACAATGTGCTTAAACATGACCTTTGACCCTTATTTGGAAGTTAATGTACTCTGCTGTTGCATTGCCTACAGATCACAATGGGTAATACCAAGGCAGAAGGCATTAAAGGGGAAATCCTGTCAAATTTCAACAAGAGCTCTATTGCTCAAGCTACTTGAGATTAGCAAATACTGAAGACGCAAGACATTTTAGTCCAACCATATAGGTTTCCTTGAACAGAGAGTAAGCCCTGACAGTTCACCCAATGGGGCAAGTTTTCAAAACTGTTTTCAGCATCTAAACATGCACCAAATGTCACCCCAAAAGCTTTGTAACATCATCAGACACATTACAACACACCTCTGTAGTGTTTTTGACTACAAATGTCTAACAAAGTGCTTAAAATTGTGTTTTTATGCAGTGTTTACAAAACCGTTTTGTAAACAAACAATATTGGGCTGCTTGCATAAGCTCACAGTTTTAACCACTTTCCCAGCCATTTGTTGCCATACACAATACAGTTATGTGGTGTAATGTGTCTGATGATGTTGCATAACTTTTGGGGTGATATTTGGAGCATGTTAAAATGCTGTAAACACAGTTTTGAAAACTTGCCCCATTGGGTTAACTGTCAGGGCTTATTCTCTGTTCAAGGAAACCTATATGGTTGGACCAAAATGTCTTGCGTCTTCAGTATTGACTAATCTCAAGTAGCTTGAGCAATAGAGCTCTTGTTGAAATTTGACAGGATTTCCCCTTTAAGTTCTATTGGCTGTGCATTGTTCAGCTGCTATACAAAATCTAGGCCTGTTACAGTATATGATGACAATGACTTACTTATTTAAACATAGTGATCTGGATATAATTAGGGTTAATATGATGTAAATATTAATATTTGAATTTAGTACAGATCTTTATCACTTTTACTGAACAATGAAGCTTATTAGCTTAATACTAAATGTAGGATAGGTAATGGTAGGCTACTTGTATTTTAATTCTGACATCAAATTGGACTACTGTTTTAAAATTACATATTCTAACTAGACCAGGTAGTCTATTTTACCCTTTCATAATGAATTATCATTTAAACACAGAAGGAAAAACGAATTTCCTTCACAAATCCTTGTGCAGTTATTCTAGCTGCAGTAGCTGCACTTTAATGCATGGCTAAACACAGACGTTAAAAAAAAAAAAAAAAAACACTTGCAACTTTAACCATTTTAGGTAACTAGCTGCATTAATGCATGACTGGCTTATCCAAGCATCAGGATCTAAATTCGCATTGTGGATTAAACTCATCTGTCCTGTACAATGGATTTCGTTGGTTACAAGGAAAGGTAGTGCAATTGATTAGCCTAGAAATCTAGACCCCCTATCTAACTTGTATCAGACCAATCAAATTGTCCTGAGGGACACGTGACGAAAGAGAGTTGCAGAGATCTCCGTCTTTTTGTTATGCTGAAGCAAATTCAGAATTTGTGGAATGGTACTAATAAACTGAGTCGCTATCGTTTTACGGAGTTATTGAGAGTTTTTTGGATGTATCCCTGATATTCCCCAACTGATTGTCATCATTTCAAGCCTAAGGAATAAGTCGTTACTGTTCGTTTTTGTTGCAGATGAACTTAATATTAGATCAGGCAATGACAATAACTATGATAATAGCGAGCTAACTCTAGGCTAGCTAGGGGCGTCTAGATTTCTAGGCTAATCGCGTGCAGAGGTGACTTGACAGACAACGGCTGCGCCCGCACTCTACTCAATCCAGCCCTTCCAGACTCAAGTACAGAAAATTTTCTGTACAGAGATGGCATGCCAGGCTAGTAATTGATTTCTACTTGGCTACATCTGCTACGAGTGTGAAGCTAAATTGGTGTTTGTGAGCTTGTCACGTAGATTTCCTTAGGCCTGTCAGTTAGCGGTAACAGGTTGGGATAGTGTTACCAGCGTTATGACAATGAAAACATTATTTGTATGCTTTGATTTTAAGCTCATTAAGCCAGTTATATTATTACCATTTGTTTGCTTTTGGTTGCATGTAGGTTACCTTTGATCGGTTAGCTATAACCTAGCTTAATTGCTAGTTAAAACCACCGTAAAAACACTTTGTCCAAATTAATTTGATTCAGATATACTATAATAGAGAGTTAATTGACTGTCAAAATTCAGTAAGTTCTGAAGAAAATGGACTTCGCACCGGCACAAAGGTCAAAAAGGTTGGACTTACGATGCCTAATTAACCATGGGTGTGTTATGGTTGTAACGCAGAATTAACCAATGACAGATCAATCTCTCATTGCCTTTAAGAGCAAAGAGCACAAAGCGCAAGGTGAATTGCCATCACACCAGCCAATCTTGTCCTAGAGCATTTAACCCTCCTGCGTCCCTCAAATCTTACTCACACCCTTTATCCTTGGGGTCAATTTGATGGGGGTAATGGGGGTAATGAAGTTTTTTTCCTTGTTATCCATTTGTAAAACTAAAATATTTTCTGGACATATTCTTCCTCAAAGACAACACAGCACTTTTGACATAGTGCATTTTCCCAAATATTTATGCATGTAAATAAAACGTGTAAGCATAATCTGTTCTTATTGTTTTGGTGCAGGCTCAGGCTTTCCATTTAGCATTTTTATTGACCTGTAGCCTAGGTGTCACTAGTGTGCACTAGATGCATCGAGAAATCAGCACATTTGAACACTTTTGGCTGGAAAGGCTCAATGGCTCAATGAGGTGTCATCTCGCCATCGTTAGGTGTGGGACCATTCTGACAACATTGATAGCACTAGCTTAAGTTAGCTCAGTTAGCTAGGTAGCTAAATCAATCTGGGGTCAAATTGGCCCCAAAGGATCCGTGTGTACATTTTTTGTACAGGACATTCAAAACATTGTAGAAATTTCATGCTTAGTCCACTGTCCCCATCAAATGAGAAAAAGTCATTGTTGTTGACTCAAATGAAACGATGACAAGGTTAGATCTGTGTATTTTATTAGCCTAGAACTCACAGGACAACATAGGCTACAGGTAGCACTAGGCATCAGTAGATAATGAGGTTCCCGCTTAGTGCACCCCCAACTCACGCGATAACTGAATCGCAACAGTTAACAGCACAGCTGTCTACATCCTTCCTCTTAAGACATGCCCTAAAACAGAGGTAGATCAAAATCACTTGCTTAAGAAAATACTTAACACTAAATAGAAATTCACTTGTAAGAAATAAAATGACTTGAGTGTGTCCATCTGAACCCACAACCTGGACAGTTCAACATAGCAACACAATACACTGTAAAGATCAATGCAGAACTCATATTAATAACTTTACATTTCATTTAACTAAGGTACTTTCTGTTTGGCTTGGAGACTCTACCAGACCTGGTGAGATACATAGAAGTGGAGGACTGAATTGGGCTTTCAGCCTGTGTCTCCATGTACTGTGACACCTTAGTGGGAGTCTTTTCTGCACACATTTCTGGTTCAATGTTGCGTTGTTCTGGTAGCGACTGTGCAGTAGGGTCAAACAGGGGTGTTTTGTTTGTCCCTGAATCAGGTGTGTGTTGTGACATGTCCAGTTCATTGGTATGTGAGGTTGTTACGCCCCTCTGCTCCCCCTGCACTTTGCCTGCAGTCCCTACGCCGGCCATGTGGGGCTGTAGTATGCCAGTCTGCAGGGGTCGAGTTAATTGGTGGAAATTGCCCACACCTGGCGCCGGTGTGGAAATATAAACCCCAACCCACATCTTGTGGCAGCTTCTGCTCCTCTCTCACATTTTTGCTGACACCCTTTTTGAGCACACACACATTTTGCAATCACTCCAACTGACCCACACGACCCACACTCATCCATACACCGAAACCCCCTAGACATTATTTTTCTTATATTTTTCATTATCTAAATAAATATATTTTTCTGAAGTTGAACCCGTCTGTTGCTCTTTTATGTTGCGTCTCTGAACGAGCTGGGGCGTAACATAAAATTGAGGGCTCTCCGGGATTTTTGTTTTTTTTTTCAGTGGGGGTCGATTCATTCATAAGTTTTGTCTCCGGTGACGTCATCCTCCTTACGCACTCCAGGTAAGAAGCAGCTGCTCAGCTGGATCAGAAGATCTTTCCATCGGGCGCTGTTTTGTTATTTTCCGGGTTTTCTTTGTTTCGTGTTTTCTGTTTTACCTATATCTCGTCGGAAACAATCCTGGGAGGGGATTTTTAAGATCTCCATTAGGGGCTCGTGAAAACGGCTGCACTCAGTGAGGGCAGTAGCCTCGAGCCCGGCAGGTTTCAGAAGCGACAGGTGTAGGTGGGATTAGTAATTAACGTCAGGTCTGGAGTGCATGGACGGATCATCCCGGTGAGTTGGAGTTTTTCTTTTTCCCCAAAAATATATATTTTTTTGAGAGAGTATTTTTGTTTGTGTGTGTTTGGTCATAGTTCACCACCTTTTCCTACTGGACCTGAATTGTTTGCCTTGTGGAAGTTAACGTAGTGTAGCCTGTATGGTTGTGGTAGCCTGCATGGTAACGCTGAGTTATTGTTAAAGTGAAGTTACGGGAACGTCACTTACTTCTGCTGTAGGTTTGTTAATCCTGTGTGGAATTAGGCCTGGGTTTTGGTTGGCGAATTTGTGTTACAACTAAATTGGTGAGTTAGACTGACTGTTTCCTCTGCTTGGTGCAGTAGGGTTAATTGGTCTAAGCAATATTATAGTTGTATTGGAGGTTGTCTTATTTCTCTTCCATCGCGTAGCGTTCGTGGCTGATCACTGTGGCAAGCCGTTTTTTTTCGTTAAATGTGGCACTGCGAGTTGGTAAGCCTATTTTTCGTTTTATGCCTGTTTAGTCATTCTACTGAGCCAGTTTGCAGTTAATGGTTGTGTAGATAGTCTGGGGACGCCTAGTTTGTCTAGCTGATCATTTGCAATTGCTACAGAGAGTAATTATAATCTCCTGTTGTTAAAGGGGTGTCATTTTCTTTTTCTTTTTTTTTTTTTGATTGATTTTGTGTGTTTGTACAGAAGCACAGCAAATTGGTTTGCATATTTGCTGATTTAGTGAAGATTTTGTGTCTTTTGAAAAGGATTGACGTATTTGTCTTAAGTGGTTTTGTGTTATAATCACTGCTAGCCATGCCAAATATAGTAGAAGAGTTCTTTGCAAGGCCTTCAGAGGCATTGCTCTCTTTGTGTACGAAGGAACAGCTAGTACAAGTGGCGGGGCATTATAAAATGCATGTTAGCACACAGCTAATGAAAACTAGAGCTGTTTTGTTGAAGGCTGTTACTACTTATCTGACAGAGCGTGAGATCCTGGCTGAAACGCCATTGAATCCAGCCGTTCCAGTTGTTCCTCTCACGCCCATGTCTGATAAAGAAGTTCTTCTCAGGGAAATGGCTATTCAAGAGAAACGTTTTGATGCCGAGTTGGCATTGAAAAAGTTAGAGATGGAAAGGGAAGAGCAGCAAAGGAGGTTTGAGCTACGTAAGCTAGAACTTGAGCTTGCTGCTAAAGGTCTCCCTATTCCAGCTGCCTCTAGTCCTGTGTCCTCGATATCACCGCCTAATGTTCCACCACATGATGTCAGCAAGTATGTTAGGATGGTGCCTCCTTTTTCTGAAAAGGAAGTTGATAAGTACTTTCTACATTTCGAAAGGGTGGCTACCTCCTTGCGTTGGCCCAAAGACATCTGGACCTTGCTGCTTCAGTGTGTATTGGTAGGTAGGGCGCAAGATATTTATGCCTCTTTGTCTCTTGAACAGTCTATGTCCTATGATGCTGTAAAAGCTGCTATACTGCGTGCCTATGAGCTAGTGCCTGAGGCATATCGGCAGCAGTTTCGCAGTTTTAAAAAGAGTAATGAGCACTCCTACATGGAGTTTGCACGTGAGAAGGAGTGTTTATTCAATCGCTGGTGTGCTTCTCAACAGGTGAACTCTATGGAGTTGCTCAGAGAGCTTGTTCTTCTCGAAGAGTTCAAAAGCTGTGTTCCGGAAGCGATCGCCACATATCTTAATGAGCAGAAAGCTACCACCCTGGCTCGTGCAGCAGTCCTTGCTGACGAGTTTGCCTTGACTCATCGTGGCATGCAGTCAAGCAGACATGACGGTTCTAATAGACCTAAGTCTCCTTTTCGGGCTCAGCACAGGCCTGAGGTGTCAGGGCCTAAGCCTGTCTCTCCACCTAGGGGTCCTAATGTGTCTTCCAATTCTAGATCTGGTATTGTCTGTTTCTACTGCCAAAAGCCAGGACACAAAATTACGGAGTGTCATTCATTCAAGACTGAAAAAAGTTTGTCTGTCTCTTCTGGTGCACTTTCTTCTAAGGAGTCTCACTGTGGCTGTGTGGTTAGGGGTGTTTGTTCTCCTGAGACACCTTTTACTGAGGATTCTGATTACTCTCCTTTTATAACTGGGTTTTGTCTCCCTACCAGGTCAGAGCAAAAAGCCTGTTCGTGTCCTGCGAGATACAGGGTCAGCACAGTCCTTCCTGTTGGAGGGAGTGTTGCCCCTCTCCACTAAGACCGCCACAGGATCGCATGTAATGGTTAGAGGTTTTGATCTGGGAGTTTTAAAAGTTCCCTTATATAGTGTTCATCTGTCCTCCGGTTTAGTAAATGGCAATGTAGTTGTTGGGGTACGTTCAATGTTGCCTGTACCAGGAGTTGAGTTCATCTTGGGGAATGATTTGGCTGGGGCTGCTGTTTGGGAACACCCTAAAGTTACTCCACTTTCACCAGTTGTAGTGAGTCCTCTGTCGGCATCTGATGTGCCACCAGAAAAGGTTTCTCACCCTGTTTGTGTTTTTGCTCAGGTGAAGCCATCACAAGAACCTGAGGCTCCTGGATATCTTCACTGTCCTCCCCTGGTGTCCAGCCAGACTGTTGAGGTTGCAAATGTTGCCCCTCCAGTTAACAGTCAGTCTGATACCAGGAGAGTGAACAGTTGTGTTGATAGGTCAGTCTTAGGCTATGTTCAGACTGCACTCCAAATCTGATTTTTAGCATATCTGATCAACATCAGATCTCTCTATCGACCGCGTTCACATTGCTTGTCATATCGGATCTCCATGTCCGCTAATCACCTGCCATATCCACGTGGGTTACTATGGTACCCTAACGCATCATGCCCACAAATAATAAACAAAACCGCAGAGGGTGGAATGTTGGTTGTTTCTCTCTCAGATGGTTAAGTGGGGCCGTAGCACACAGCTACAAGTAACAAGGAAGTATCAGAGATGGAAGAATAAAGTTACTCATCTTTATTTCAGTGCATCAATGCAGTCCAGCACAGCTGTTAGTTGCCTTTCTGATGCGTGGTTGAAAACTTTCACTGACGTTGCTTTCCACACGCGAGGTAAGCCTTGCTTTCCACACGCGAGGTAAACTCCAACTTGCGGCAAATCCATAACGCGCACTGACACGTTGTTATAGCAAACGACACTGTTTTTTAAAAGGAGAATTAACATTGATCTCTCACTTCCGTCCATCTGCATTCCACGTGTTGATGTTTGTGTCACGTGACAAATGACGCAAGTGACACGGTGAAATCTTATCCCATGTGGAAAAGCTGTTCAGATCGCAGCATATCCGATGTGAATCGCAATTGACACCACATGGGTATGTAGGGCGTAACAGATTCGGAAAAATCGGAATTCATGTGGTTTTCTGCTGTTCAGACCACCCAAAATCAATTCTAGATACAATCTGGATATGAAAAAATCGGATTTGGGATGCCAATCTGAACGAGGCCTTAGTGACTGAACCTGGCTGTGTAAATTTTAAGTCTTTCTCCAGTCTCTTTCAGGTCTTCTGCCAATTCCTTGCTGCTGTTGTTGGACCACTGTTGCAGTTGCGACCAAGGCACCGCCATCTTTTGATCATGCTTCTATTTTTTGCTACTTGTGGGATTGCTCACAGCAGTTCTGGGGTCAGCATAGGGAGCTCTAGGCAGGTTCCTGTTACTGGTCTGCTCTGTGTTGGTGGGTCTGGGTACTATGTTTGTCAAGACCATGCTGCTGTTAGGGATGCACTAGCGAGATCACCGTGTAAGATGCAGTGTTTTTCCAATGGCAAGGCAGCAGTACAGTGTTCTGACGTACCAGACAATTTGTCCTGTATTAATGATGGTCTGCCCTCTGTGTTAACGTGTTTTTCCCTCTTGTAGAGGTTTTGTGTTATCTCCTGTGGAGAAGGGGAGTAATGTGGAGGATGTAACTATGTCCTCTCGTCATGAACTGTTACAGCTCGAGATGTCATGATGTGTTCCATCAGTCGAAAAACCTGACTGTTTACCCCTTCCCGTGTGGATGATCGCGTTAATCGCATCGGAGCGGCTATTGTTCTAGTTTTGTCAATCAGTGTCATTTTCTTTAATTTTGTCTGAGTTTGTGTTGTGGTTCTGTGACCTGTCCTCTCTGTATCCCCAGTGTCTAAGGATACAGGCAATGGGGGGGCCAAGAGATGGGACGGGCTCGCAGAGGGTCTTTGTTTTTTTTTTAGGCTTCCTGTGAGGAACCCTCTTGGGGAGGGAGGTGTTACGCCCCTCTGCTCCCCCTGCACTTTGCCTGCAGTCCCTACGCCGGCCATGTGGGGCTGTAGTATGCCAGTCTGCAGGGGTCGAGTTAATTGGTGGAAATTGCCCACACCTGGCGCCGGTGTGGACATATAAACCCCAACCCACATCTTGTGGCAGCTTCTGCTCCTCTCTCACATTTTTGCTGACACCCTTTTTGAGCACACACACATTTTGCAATCACTCCAACTGACCCACACGACCCACACTCATCCATACACCGAAACCCCCTAGACATTATTTTTCTTATATTTTTCATTATCTAAATAAATATATTTTTCTGAAGTTGAACCCGTCTGTTGCTCTTTTATGTTGCGTCTCTGAACGAGCTGGGGCGTAACAGAGGTCTTTGGAGGTTGTGGCTCCATGACAGGCAAGATGTGGCGTCTGTTGCGTCTGTATTCCTTTCCTTCAGACTCTATGATGTATGAGCGTGGCTCGTCGCATCTCCTCTTCACTACTCCCATTTTGTCATGCCCTTTCTGCGTCTGAAGCCTGACCACTTGGTTTGGTGCTAGAGGGTTTAGTGGCTTGCTGGTCTTGTCATAATAATGTTTCTGCACTGAGCGCTTCTTTGTAAGTTGTGCCTTGATTTTAGTGGTGGATTTTGCTGCTGGTTCAAGCAGATGTTTGCAGACGGGCAGGGTTGTGCGAGTGCGTCGGGACAACAGTCTTTGCGCAGGTGAGCCAAGGATCTTGTCACGAGGTGTGTTCCGTAGGCCAAGCAGGTTGAGGTAGAAATCTATTCCGTCCCTTTCTGTAGTCTCCAGCAGCCTTTTCGCACTCCTCACGGCCCTCAGGGCTACTCGTCACATGTTGAAAGCCCCATACTTCCGCAAAGTCATGGAATGCTTGACTAGTGTACTGAGTGCCGTTGTCTGAGTACAGCTTCAGTGGTATGCCATGGGCAGAGAAGTGGCGTTTCAGTTTGTTTATCACAGTTTGTGAGGATAGGCTGTTGAGCTTGTCAATTTCAAACCACCCGGAGTATGAGTCAACGAGCACGAGATAGTGGTGGCTTTTCCATTCAAATAAGTCGGAGGCAACAACAGACCACGGCAGGTCAGGGACTGTGTGGAGTTTCAATGGCTCTTTTTGTTGGTGGGGCATCATGCTATTGCACACACTGCATGCTGCAATGGCAGTCTCTATGTCCCCATTCACTGATGGCCAGAAGACACTTTCCCTTGCCCTTCTCTTTGTTGCTTCCACCCCTGGGTGTCCCATGTGTAGCATTCGCAGGTATTCGGACTGCAGGGAGTTAGGGACAACAGCTCTGTTCCCTCTCATGACAATGCCATTCTCGATGAGTAGCTCATCACGGATGGTGAAGAATGGTCTCACCTCAGTGGGCACACTGCTTACACGCCTTGGCCAACCACTACGAATACAGCTGATGATCGTCTGGAGAAGTGTGTCTGAAGCCGTATGTTCTCGTAGTTCTTCAAGGCGCCGTGGAGATATTATTTGAAGTGACATTACCTCAAGCCCTGGGTGTTCTGCCTCTTGTGGGCTGGCGGTCTGCCGTGGTGCACGGGAGAGGGTGTCAGCCAGATAAAGATGCTTTCCTTTTTTGTAAGTGAAAGTTAGGTTGAACTTCTGCAACTGTAACATCATACGCTGTAAGCGTGCTGGGACTGTGTGAAATGGCTTGTTGTGTATGGTCACGAGAGGCTGGTGGTCTGTCTCGATTGTGACCGGTTTGCCATAGATATAGTCATAGAATCTATAGCAGGCAAAGACCACTGCGAGTAATTCTTTCTCTATTTGAGCGTATCTTGTGTCCGTCTCGGTCAGAGTGCGTGATGCATATGCCACCGGGTTGCCGTTCTGGAGACAAGCAGCTCCTAAGCCATGCTGGGAGGCGTCACAGGTGAGTGTTACCGGCTTTTCCACATTGTAGTAGTGAAGCACTGGTGGACTGGTGATGCGTGCTTTGAGCTCACTGAATGCGTTCTGCTGGTGTTGTGTCCAGCTCCACACCACATCCTTGTGCAGCAGTTGACGCAGCGGTGTGGTCAGCTCACTTAAGTTTGGAATGAACTTCCCTAGGTAATTGACCATTCCTAGAAAGCGCTGGAGAGCTGGTTTGTCCTCTGGAGGTGGCATTTCACTGATCGCTTTGATTTTTTTGGGATCTGCCTTCAACCCTTGGTCTGTGAACCTGTGACCGACATAGCTCACCTCCTTCAGACCAAACTTGCACTTGTTTGGGTTCAGTCTGAGTTTCACGTGTCTAGCACGATCCATCACCTTTCTCAGGTTTATCTCGTGTTCCTCAGGTCCTTTGCCACCCACGATGATGTCGTCCACGATGATGGCACACGGATATCCTGCAAAGATTTGTTCCATAGCCCTTTGGAAGACTTCTGAGGCTGTGCTTATGCCAAATGGCATTTTCAGGAACTTAAATCTGCCATGAGGAGTCGTAAACGTGGTGCGAAGAGATGAGGCATCATTCAGCCTAACTTGCCAGAATGAGCTCTTTGCGTCCAGAACAGAGAAGATGGTGGCGCCTGACATCTGGGCAGCCACTTCTTCTACTGTGCGCATTGGATGGTGTGGACGCATTAGGGCCTGGTTTAGATTCCTGGGATCTATGCAAAGGCGAACGTCCCCAGTCTCCTTCTTATGTGTGGCCACCATGTTGGACACCCACTCTGTGGGCTCGTCCACTGGTTCGATTACCCCTAAAGCTTGCATCCTTTTGAGCTCTTGCTTTACCTTTTTCTGCATTGCAGCTGGGACACGGCGTGGAGGGCTGACTACTGGTGTCACCTTTGGATCCACTTTCATCGAGTAGGTCACGGGGAGGTCACCGAGTTCATCTTTGAATAGGTCTGCATATTCCTGGAATATTTTCTGGGACAGTGTTTCATCCTGGACAGTGTCTATGTGGTATACCTCACTGCTAAAGGTGACCAATTTCATTTTTAAGCTGTCCTGTAGGCCAAGGATAGATTGAACATTTTCACTCACTACTTGAAATTGCAGGCTGTGATGTGATTCATTTAGCTTGCAGTGTAGTGTCACTGCACCGACTGGTTTAATCAGAGATCCACCAAATGCCACTAGTTTGATCTGCTTGATTGGCCTGCACAGTTCTTCATTTTGTTTTATCAGTTCATATGTCTGTAGAGACATGACATTGCATTTGGCCCCAGTGTCAACTTTTAACTTGAGGTTTTTTCCATTGACTAGCACTAAGCAATGTCCTTCCTTCTCCTGACACATTTCACCTTGACTGCCATGTAGAGTTAAGCCATCAATAGTGAACGTGTCATCACTGTTGGCTTCAGTGTCAGAGTCTGTTTCGGCACACAGATGATGTACCTGTTGACGTGCTGTGTTTGATTTGGCAGATCTGCATACATTCATGAAGTGATTTGGTTTGCCACAGTTATGGCACTGCTGGCCAAAAGCTGGACATTGATCACGTTTTCCTTGATGGTTGCTACCGCAGTTCCTGCAGCTGGAAATTGATGAATTGTCTTGTTTTGTTGGTCGTTTAATTTTTTTGTTAAATCCTTTTTGTCTTACTTGTACAGTGTCAACATTTGCAGTTGTAGTTTTCTGTACAGAGAGGGATTTACTGTGCTTTTCTGTGAGTTCACTAATTTGACAGGTACGAATGGCTTTAGAAAGTGTGAGGTCTGTCTCTTTGAGCAACGTGCGTCTGACATTGTCACTGCTAATTCCACAGACAAGTCTATCTCGAATTAGCTCATCTTCTAAAGGACCAAAACTGCAATTTTTAGCTTGATTTCTTAGAGTACTCACATATGCCTCAATTGTCTCGCCAGGCTTTTGATTTCTCGTGTTGAAGTTGTGTCTCTCCATAATCACGTTTGTTTCTGGGTTGCATATTTCTTTGAATTTTCGTTTTAGGCATTCAGGGTCTTCCCTGGACTCTGCGGCTTTAATCACCTCATTGTTTTCCCCGATTTGTGCAGGTGCATAGGTGAATGATCGCTCCCTCTCTATGGCTTCGGGTCCCGCAAGGTTAAGGAGTATGTAGGCTCTGGTTCTGGCTGGTTTATCGCTGTGAGCAGCGGCAATGAAGATGTCATACTCGCGTTCAAACCTGCACCAGTGTTCGGCTACATTTCCGTCGAAAACAAGAGGGTCCGGGCGTCTGAAACCATCCATTGCCCGCTGTGTAGTTTTACCTTAGTTCTGCACTTCGTCGGTGAACTTGAGGGATTCTTAGAACTGTGTTCGGAATGGGCATCGTCCCGCTTCTGACACCATGTTGTTGACTCAAATGAAACGATGACAAGGTTAGATCTGTGTATTTTATTAGCCTAGAACTCACAGGACAACATAGGCTACAGGTAGCACTAGGCATCAGTAGATAATGAGGTTCCCGCTTAGTGCACCCCCAACTCACGCGATAACTGAATCGCAACAGTTAACAGCACAGCTGTCTACAGTCATGAAATATGAGCCCAAAAGAAAAAAGTTGACCATATATTTTATGATGTTAAACATTGCTTTGGGGTCAAATTGACCCCAAGGATCACAGGAGATTTAAGAAAATGTATACATTGAATAGGTCACATTGGGTCTAGTAATAGTCAGAGCCGTAATGGTAATATTAAATGGATGTCTACAGGCTGCACAAGACACGGATGAAGCGGATTTAGTCCTGATTAGATATCTCGGAATATTCATTAAATGTCAGCAGAGAAAAAGAAAGAAAACTTGATTCTCCATTCAATGTCTTCCCCCTCTATCCGTAACGTTTTTTTTTCTGTTGTAGACTAATGAATTGTCTTTAACCACGTCTTCCTGGACATCATAATGATTTTCCAATTGTAATAATTAATGTTGTGGCCTTCATTGTTATGCTGGAAGGAGGACTGCATTTCCTATTGCGTTGTGTGCCCATAAAATAGCATTTCAGGAATGTGTGACTGATGAATTACCAGGTTTTTCCCGGTCAGTGGCGGACCTTTTTTCTGTGTCTGTATAATAGCATCTGTAGCACTTTGCACCAAGCCAAACCTTCGAGGACGCAAAGTCATCTCCTATTTAGCCAACGTGAACTTAACAATGCACTTGCACAGAATAGCAATGACAGCTTTCGCCAGTCGCGAAAGCACATTGCGCCATGTGCATGATAGGGCCCTAATATTAATCTTACATCTATAAGTTGATTCATACATGTTTATACTGTAATATGCATCATTGCATCCTATACTTTGTCTTATTTTAGGTGTCTTTCAATCCACCGAAATGTCTCTGACGCGCACTCCTGCCAATTAGTACTATTATTTTAAATAGGTTCAGCTGCAAAATGGAATCTTTAATTTGGGGGATCATTACTATCTTTTCGGGAATCTGCAAGTTGATCCATATCAATAGCCTACATCTGTAATTATATTACATGTCCTGTATTTTCTCTATTTTAGGTGTCCTTCAACCCACCAAAATGTCTCCAGTGTATGCTTCCCTCAATGAATCATTAGCCACAAATGGTACCATTGTTGAAAATGGCTCAACCTGCAACTATTTGATTATGGAAATCATTATTATTATCTCTGGAACTGTTGGTCTTCTTGCCAATGCGTGGCTTCTGTGGGTGCTGGTTCAGAGGCAACGCAGTGGTATGACTGACATATACATGCTTAACCTCACAATCATGAATATGATCGTCAGTCTAATCACAGTACCATCTTCACTGAGTGAAATGCTTGGAGGCGACGGATTTGATGCCATATCCGCTATTTTCTACTATTGCTGTGGAAATGGACAACCTTTATTTATGGTCTGTATTTGTGTTGATTGCTACATGGCTGTGGTTCACCCCATCACATACATGAAGCTGAAGCAACATACAAGATACAGACAAGTAAACTGTGGACTGGTTTGGGGTTTGTCAGTTGCTGCAGGGTTTCTTTTTACCTATATTAAAGATGCAGCCACATCCTCTTTCAGGGTGATGCCATACATCTTATCTCTTCCTACCATTGTCTTCTGCGATCTCTCTGTTCTCCATGCCCTGAGAAAGCCAGATCCTTCTGGAAGGAGTGACGTCCATCCTCAGAAACAGAGAGCTCTGCAGATCATCACCAACAGCTTGATCGTCACTTCTGTAGCCTACTTTCCACCACTGGTTGTTTTTTTGTTGTTAACCCCACTATCTCTAAGCTCAGAAGTGATGTATTGTTATGTAATTGGATTTTCTGTATTTCCACCATTGGTTGGAAGCACCATTATGTCACTGCTCAATTTGCAGAATATGGGAGTCCAAAAGACTTTGAAGAGTGTTCTTTGTGTGCTGAAGCGTTTCAAATAAGGCAGCTGAGCTGACACTGTATGCCAAAACTTTTACAACCATTAAGAACTTTTAAAAAAGTAACCTGTGGTCCTTGTCAAGTTCGGTCAGCAAAGACGCTTTTGATGAAAATAGTTTTGGACAAAAGCATGTCCAGCCAAATGTAAACGTGAACACAAATATAAACAAATTCACTGACTGACAGGGCTCTCTCTTTGTTATAATTACTACTTATGAGACTTATAAAAAACTTTAATCTTGCCTGAGCTGCAAATGTGTTTCTTTGAGGTCATCTAATATTATTATTATTTTCATTATAGTCGTTATTGTTATTTATGTGGATTTATGTTTCCTATATTGTTTTTTTTCTTCTGTGTTGTTTTTATTTCCTTTCTTAGCATAATGAATGGTATATCAAATATTCTGTGTTATTTCACAGGTCATGGCCTAAAATAAATAGTAAAAACTGATTTGACTGTAAAAACTGATCGACCCTGTTTTGAATGACTAAAGCAAACAACTGAATTGAGTTGTGAGGATCAGACCATGGCTGACAAAAAGTAATGCATAAAAAAGTGAGGGTGTATAACATAACTGACATTATTGTGCTTACAACAATTATGCCACAGTTTCTATGTTTGCAGAAGTATTTCAAATAAGACAACTGTGAAAGATGCTGCGTACTGCTTATTACTGTAAATGAAAACATCAGTTTTTTTTGTTAAATATAAAATGGAAAAATGGAAATATGGCTGCATTTGCTTAGACACAAGCAGCCATTCAAATCAAACTAAGACATTTCAGTTGATGTATGGCAGCAAATGCTCTTTGAGGTCAAAGGGACAAGTCAACATTTGGTCTTCCAACAAACAGAAGACAGATATTGTGTAAGAAGGGTGTTGTTTGTGTGCTGAAACCTTTTGATTAAAACACCTGAACACTTGAGCTGACACTGTATGCCGAAACCTAGGTCCAGTCAGCAGAGATGGCGCAGGATCATCTGAGATGATGAAAATAGTTCAGTAATGATAAAAATGTGCCTGTATTTCAGTAGACAACCACAAACTCTATTTGAGATTCTTCTTCTTCTTCAAATTATTGTTAGCTTTGTCTTCTAATGCTTTTTTCCCCCTCTACTTTTTAAATAACTTTTGTTCTTTCCGGTTATCATCATCCATATTGCTTATACTTTGGTTTTAATGTTATATGGTAGTGTCTTCAAACAGAAATATTTCTATTTGTCAAGGATTCTATGTTGTTTCAGCAGTTACAACCTAAAACTGGTGCTATTTTTACTTTGGGGAATCTTTGGCATCCCCTGTGGATTTGTTGGCCTGCCTGCCAGTGTGTGGCTACTATGGGTGCTTGTTCAGTGGAGGCGCAATAGCATTCTGACATCTGGACAACCTTTGATGATGGCCTTTATTTGTGTGGACTGCTATAGCTGTGGTTCAACCTGTAACCTACATGAATCTCAAACCCGAGGAGGGTTCTTTGTGTGCTGAAATACTTAAAATAAGACTGTGGGAAACTGTGGAAAATGCTGTGTATTGAAACATTATGTGTTTGCACCTATAAAGTTGTGTGCTCCTGTCCCTCCTGGGGACTCAGGAAATAGTTTTTGCCAAAATGAAAGTTGACAATATATTCAAACATGAACACAAATTTGACTATTGTTGACTGATCATGTTAGTGTCTTATAATTAATACTTGTGGAAACATTTGTTTTACATAAGCGATGGAAATGTGGCTATTTGCTTAGACACATGCCGCCATTCAAATCAAACTAGGACATTTCAATTGATGTATGGCAGCACAAATGCTCTTCGGGGTCAAAGGGACAAGTCAACATTTTGTCTTCCAACAAACAGCTGACAGATGTTGTGTAATGTTATTATACATGGAAACACGTCTACTAAGTGTATTCATATGTTTATGAAACATAAATGATATTTAGAATAAGAGAAGTCTTTTTTTTTTTTTTTTTTCAAACCGTCTGTTTACAAAAGTATGAAACTCATTGGTCTGTAGTCATCACTGATATGCTGACATACATAAATATCATGGCAAAATATGACTACTAAACAAACCTATGCTTTAAGTCCATCCTGCTCCATGTGTGGACTGTGGAGCACCAGGTGGTGCCCATCTCCGGACATTCCATGGCAGTAAACTGAACATTCTATTATTGAAATGCATTGCATTTATCCTTTCTGATGTGAAAAAATTAGTAATAACATTTAAAACATGTCTGAATTCACTTTCTTTCAAATATTGTACATGGGAAGCCCACAAATTGGGAAGTCCGGAATAGATAGAAGCTTCATGCATAAAAATGTAAAACTACTTTCATCTATTCAGGACTTCCCAATTTGTGGACTTCTGATGTGCATTATTAGAAAGAAAGTGAATTTAGATTTGTTTTAAATGTTATTATTAGCCTACCCATTTTTTCAAGTCAGAAAAAGAGATAAATTCAATGATTTTATATGATACAATGTTCAGTTTACTACAATGGAATGGTTTTAGAATCTCTGAATGTTCAGGGGTGAAATAAGCCCATATGGATACAAACTAGATTTCCTCTTGAGCACAGCCCAACTGTGGTCACAGGTGTAATTACTACCATTCAGTATTGTTTGACCCTTATTTAAATGTGTTATACAGTAGAGCAGGCAAAGCACAGTTGAATCCTTACTATGTCAGTCAGGGTACCAAGAGTGAGAGAAATCTGAGAGGTAAGTCAAGATTTGCAATAAAACGACATTCTTCTAGCCTGGTGCACCTGGTGGGTTTATATACAGCAATGCTATTATACATGTCTTCACATACTGTGTATTTTTTTCCAAATTTCATTTTAGGTAGCCTACACTTCACATTTACATTATGTCCCCAGCTGAAGCTCCCCTGACCCTTGTGACTTTATCCACAAATTTCACTTCTGATGGGAACCACAATTTCAGCTGTAGTGACAAAACGTTGGTTTTTTGGCTTTGGGGAACCATTGGTACCCCCTGTGGATTTGTTGGTCTGCCTGCCAGTGTGTGGCTTCTGTGGGTGCTCGTTCAGAGGCAGCGCAATGGCATGTCTGACAACTACATGCTCAACCTTACTATCATGAACCTGATTATCAATGTAGTTATTGCACTAAATATACTAAATTCAATTACTTTACGTGATGAGGGGCTTTTGCGCGCAGCTAGTATTATTTATGTTTGCTGCACAACTGGACAACCTCTGATGATGGCCTTTATTTGTGTGGACTGTTACATAGCTGTGGTTCACCCTGTAACCTACATGAAGCTAAAGCACTCCAGTTACAGACTGGGGATCAATGGGCTTGTCTGGATTTTGTTATTCATCTGTGGGATTTCATTGAACCTTAATGGGGAAACTATTTCCCCCTTTAGATTAGCTCCATACATCTTAACTCTTCCAACCATTGTCTACTGCGATCTCTATGTCCTCCATGTCCTTAGAAGGCCGGATCCTTCCGGAAGAACCAGCGTCCACCCTCAGAAACAGAGAGCTCTGCAGATCATCACCATTAGTTTGATTGTTACTGTTGTGGCCTTTCTCCCACCACTGGTTGTTTTGCTGTCCTTAATGAGTAAAGATAAGGGGTGTTCCAGAACTGACATTATTGTGCTTGCGCCATTGGTTGGTTGCACCATTATGTCACTGCTCAATTTGTATCATATGGGAGTTCAAAATAGTTTTAAGAGGGTTCTTTGTGTGCTGAAATATTTCAAGTAAGATATAAAATGTTGAAATAATATTATGTGTGCACAGTGCACCAATAGAGCTGTGTGCTCCTGTCCCTACTGGAGACTCAGGAAATTGTTTTTGACAAAACGTGGACAAACACTGGTGACTGATGTTGGTCTCTTATAATTGGTAATAGTGAAAACAATTGTTTTACATAAACAATGGAAATGTGGCTGTTTGCTTAGACACACAAAGCCATTCTAATCAAACTGAGACATTTCAATTGATGTATTGCAGCACAAAGGCTCCACGGGGTCAAAGGGACAAGTCAACATTTTGTCTTCTAACAAACAGCTGGTAGATTTTGTGTAACATTATTATCCATGGAAACGCATCTACTAACTGTATTGACATGTTTATTAAACATAAATGATATTATACATAATTTGGTGATAAATTTCAAGAGTGTATTTTTTTTAAAAGGGGGAAAACATAGTATAACAGAATATTTTACACAATTATTTTTGTTGTATTTATTTTTCTATATGAAACAGATCAGGAGAATGTTAGTTCTGGGGGTAGGCTAATGTGACTTTGGGGGGAGGATATAAAAGGGGGGCAAGTGACTTGTGTAGAGGAAAAAAGTATTTTTGTGTTCGTCAATAAAATGCTACTCTTCAAATTATCTGTAGCCCGTCTGTTCCACGCCTCGGTAACAAAGAAATAGAATTTTCAAGAATGTGTGTAACTTAGAGGGTTACAACAGCAACAAAATAGTCTTGCAGCTAGGACCACCAAAACAGTTTTTTGACCAAGTGACGAGGCTTATGAATTCTGAAACAAGGACAGCCTGTGCAAGTCAATCTTTTCCAATATTTTATACACTCTCTCTACATCTCTCTCTCTTTCTCTCTCTCTCTCTCTCTCTCTCACACACACACACACACACACACACACACACACAATTTTGTAAATCAAACAATCAAAATAAATGCTAAGTACAATGAGCCGTATTCACCAATATATTTTTAAGAATTTTCTTAAATAAGGTCCCATTGAAAAACCTTTATTGGTGAATAAAAATCCTCTTAAGAACTGTGCAAAAAATGTTTATACTGTATGTGGAGGGGTGGAGGCTGAATGCGATAAGTGGTGTGGAGGGGCTGCACCCATAAAGAGGGATGGAAACTTACCCCTTTCTTTCTGTACATGACAGCACCTGAATTCTGAGCACCTAAGGTCAGCTTTTGTTTGCTTTGTGATCTAGTTAGTCAGATTTGTTTGAATGTGTATGAAAAACTAGAGTTTTTGCTATTTGCTAATCAAACATACAGTATTTGGCATATGCTATGTAGCAATAGTGAGTGCATAATTGCTTTTAATCAAACGATCTGATGAGAAAAATAACCAAAACATTGCCATGATTATGTGAGGGATAATGATTATGTTGTTGTGCAATGCTGACGTAGGCATGGGAAAAAAACAAAAAGGCTATTGTGAATCTGAGGTGTAATTCAGAAAAAATATACTGACAGAATTTTAAACATGTAGTACAATAAGCTAATAATGGTCGATAAGGGTGTCTGCTAGTGTAAGTTTTCTGAGCTGTGGTTCTCTCTAGTCTTGTCTCTTGATTTTATTACCCTTGGTTTATGTGTATTAGTTTCATTTAAATATCAATCTTACATCTGTAAGTTGATTGATACATGCTTATAACATGCTTCACTGTATCCTATATTTGTCTTGTGTCTTGTTTTGTCTTATTTTAGGTGTCTTTCGATCCACCGAAATGTCGCCGATGTGCACTCCTGTCAATCAGCCCTTATCCACAAATAGTAGCATTAATTTGAATATGATCAACTGCAAAATGGGTTTCATTTGGGGAATCATAACTATCCTTTCGGAATCGGTTGGTCTGCTTGCCGACGTGTGGCTTCTGTGGGTGCTGGTTCAGAGGCAACGCAGTGGTATGACTGAGATTTACATGCTCAACCTCACAATCATGAGTATGATCGTCAGTCTAGTAACAGTACCATTTTCTCTCAGTGGCTTGCTTGGAGATGACGAATTTCCTTCCATAACCTCTATTTTCTACCATTGCTGTGGAAATGGACAACCTTTATTTATGGTCTGTATCTGTGTTGATTGCTACATGGCTGTGGTTCACCCCATCACATACATGAAGCTGAAACAACATACAAGATACAGACAAGTAAACTGTGGACTAGTTTGGGGTTTGTCAGTTGCTGCAGGGTTTCTTTTTACCTATATTAAAGATGCAGCCACATCCTCTTTCAGGGTGATGCCATACATCTTATCTCTTCCTACCATTGTCTTCTGCAATCTCTCTGTTCTCCATGCCCTGAGAAAGCCAGATCCTTCTGGAAGGAGTGACGTCCACCCTCAGAAACAGAGAGCTCTGCAGATCATCACCAACAGCTTGATAGTCACTTCTGTAGCCTACTTTCCACCACTGGTTGTTTTTTTGTTGTTAACCCCACTACCTCTAAGTTCAGAAGTGAAGTATTGTTATATAATTGGATTTATTTTACTTCCACCATTGGTTGGTAGCACCATTATGTCACTGCTCAGTTTGCAAAATATGGGAGTCCAAAAGACTTTGAAGAGCGTTCTTTGTGTGCTGAAGCGTTTCAAATAAGGCAGCTGAGCTGACACTGTATGCCAAAACTTTTACAACCATTAAAATTGAAAACAAAATACTTTGTGACCTGTGGTCCTTCTCAGGTCTGGTCAGCAAAGATAACCTAGGGCTTGCTGCTGATGTAAATAGTTTTGGACAAAAGCATTTTCAGACAGATGTAAACGTGAACACAAATATAAACAAATTCACTATTGTTGACTGGCAGTGCTCTCTCTGTGTTATAATTAATACTTATAAAACTTACAAAAGACTTTTTTGCCTGAGCTGTAGAAATGTGCCTTTGAGGTCCTCTATTATTATCGTTGTTATTATTACTGTTAGTATTGTTTTTGTTGTTATGGATTTATGTGTCCTATATTGTTTTTTTTTTCTTGTTTGTTGTTTTTATTTCCCCTCTTAGCATATTAAATGTATGATATATCAAATATTCTGAGTAATTTCACAAGGTCATGGTCTAAAATAAACAGTAAAAACTGATTTGACTGTAAAAATGGATTGACCCTGTTTTGAATGGCTAAAGCAAACAACTCAACTGAGAGGTGAGGGTCAGACCATGGCTGACAAAAAGTAATGCCTCAAGAAGTGCCTAACTGGCATTATATTATTGTGAGTACAACATTAGTTAGTAGCATATTTCAAATAAGACAACTGTGAAAGATGCTGTGTACTGCGTGGTATATGAAAACATCAGTTTTTTATGAGCAATGAAAATGTGGCTGCATTTGCTTAGACACACGCTCGTTTCACACACAAAATGCGCGCTCGCGATGCGGGTGGGGGCTGTCCGTGAGCGGAGCCTGTGGGCTTGGCCATTGACACCAGAAATTAAGTCTGCAGTGTTCTGCGCGAACCGGTCGCCCGAGCTCTGCATGTAAAGTCTATGGACACCGTGCAAGTCCCGCCGCGCTGAAAAACGCTTGGAAAAATATAACTCGTTTCTAATTCAAAAAAGCAGCACGGGAGCTGCTCAGAAACCGGACAGGAGTCATGCAGAATGTGCGTGCAGTCGGAATGACTTAACCTGTTAACATGTATTCTACATGAAAACGGACCAAAACCGTGCCCACACCGCTCATGGGCAGGTTTGTGTGTGAATCGGCCGTAAGACATTTCAGTTGATGTATGGCAGCAAATGCTCTTTAAGGTCAAATGGACAAAGGCAGTTGGTCTTCCAACAAACAGATGACAGATATTTTGTAATATGGAAATATATCTAATGATGGCCCAGCTCCCAAAAACGTTCTTGTCGCTAAGTAACCTATTCCTTAACCTCTCCCAAAACGTTCACATGCTTATAAGGTTTGTCTGGACCAGGGCTCTCAAGTCTCACGTGCTGACCGCGTGACACACTCTTTTCACTGTTTACACACGCTCACACAGCACACTCGCATCCTCACACTCATCAATTTTTAGGCAGGACCCCACTCGCAGCAGACGAGGTAGAGAGGTATACATACACCAGCACCAGCCACTGTCGATCATCTGCTTGGACTCACTTTGTTGCGGTCTGTGGCTGTGCTACATGTCATTTAATAGGCTACTATTGTCATCTGGCAGAAGTGTCCAAACATTCTCTGCTTCAATAGAGCAATCCCAAAATTCTGTTGGTTACGATGTAAATGTAAAAATTAAGAGCGACTACACATCTGCTGTGTCTATTTGAGTGATGAGTGACTCTATAGTCCATGTGAAATAGCCTGCCTTTTCTTCTTGGTTAAATTGCTGGCACTTCCATACTGAGCTGGAATTAGAGATTCATTCCCGATATGGAGAACTTTTCAAGGATCTCCGTCCGTCCAAACAGTGCGCCTACCAGCTCATTTCCGCTAGTGTAATAAAAGTTTACCTCCGCTTATTTATTAGTCCACCGATGCATCGCTCATAAATGGCAGTAAACATAGGCAGTAAGGTTAACAACATTACTGAAATATCAGTGAGTGTAGGCTACAATAAGCCACAATACATTTCTTGATACCCTTCATTCTGCAAGATATTTAGGCATAAAAGATAAGACTACATGATTCATATGATATGAGGTCCACCTTTTAGGACATTGACAAAATCAAACGTAATCAAATCAAAATAAGCTGCTCTACCTTATTATTTTATTGATAGATGTTACATCCCTTGTTACCACCATTGTTACTACAATGTTACACAGATTGCTCTTCTAGACTGCCATCTAGATATTTGAAATATTTTCCCTTTAGGACTACTTTCCCTACTTAAAGCAATATACCGGAGTAAGTTTAAGCATAGTACTGCTGCACAAGCCTTCCAACAGCAATATATTTAGCATGAAATGAAAGATTTTGGAACAGCACAGACCTAACGCGAACGCGAAACACTTTACATTGAGTCAATGTAACCTCAGATCTTACTTTTGGTTTCCAACAGTCAGGTCCCATTGATTCAGTGTAAAGTGCCTGTTCGCTTCTGCGTTCGCGTTTGGTCTGTGCTGTTCCAAATTATTTTGTTCCACTCGCTAGCGCATTTAGCAAGCTCTTTCAACAGGGCTAAGCTTGAATTCACTCCGGTACATTCCTTTAAGGGGGTTTAGGGTAAGGGTTAAGGTAGTGCCCTAATGTTATAACATAATGTAATAATATAATGTTATTACTGTAGGGTTATGTTTAACCCTCTATTGCATGATATATGAAATAATATAGAAGAAAAAGTATTTGCATACATTTACCTTTTACCAATACCTTTTATAGAGCACATTGAACAAAACCAAACATAATTTGCAAAACAATATTCTAGAGGGTAGATTTAGGTATGTTACTTTGGTGCAACAACATGCAATAATGATAAGAAATACAAAAGCTGCAGTCTATTTAAAATGTATTTATTTATTTCATAGCTAAACATATTTTATGAAAGATTTCCATCACCAAATTCATTTTGAACACCAATTATACTGAAAAAGTAATATAGTTACTGACAGTAATCTATTTAGTTGAGGTTTGTTACCTATAAGCAACAATGCACAACAACAAACAACACTAGTAGATGATTCAGTATTAACACAGATATCATAGAATCGAGTCCAACTCATCTTTAGGTTATTGTAGGCTATGTGAAAGGGACAAATATGTTTTTGTCAGGAGTGTGATGTTGAAATGGATCACATTTCATACACCTGATCTTGGTTATTTCATTGCATTCAGGATATTTACACCTCCCTCTGTTTGCACGACAGACTAGTGGTCTGACACGTCCAAGCAAACTGGGACTGGGAGTACAGGTGTAACTGGGGCTGGTCTTCTTTTCAGGCCTGGACATTCAAAGATGACACCCCCTCTTGCACTGAAAATGATAATTAAATTATTTAAAAATTTGTCAGGACAAATTAATGGCAAATTAAACATATCAACAGACACATACACACAAAAAGAGAGATATACACATGCACACACACATAAAGAGAGAGATATACACGGACACACACATACATACATATTTGAGCTGACAAGGCTACAAATTCTAGCCTGGCGATGCCATCCTACGTACCTCCGCTAAGGATTTTATCTCGGCACGTAGTCTGGAATAAACCCCCCTTCCCGCCTTTCTCTCGGTTACTCTACGGTTTAGCCAATCAGCACACAGTTTAGAGCGATGTCTCAAAATTTTGTAGTCCTACAGGATAGGGACGCGTTTGTTATTCTCTCCCCGCTTTCGAATTACATTCAGAAAATTGGT
>JAODXP020002330.1:25000-29177 GCA_027497455.2 Sardinella longiceps | reverse complement strand
TGATGATGATGATGATGATGATGATGATGATCTCTGGGTGCTCTTATATGAGAGGAGAGAGAGGAAGAAGGAGAGACAAAGGGAAGTGGAGAGACAAAGACAGGAAAGAGGACAGGAGAGAGAGGGAGAGAGAAGGAAGGAGAGGAGGAGAGGAGAGAGAAAAAAGAGTAGAGAGAAGAGGAAAGAAAAAGGGATGGAGGAGAAGAGAAAGAAGGGAGGACAGGAGAGAGGAAGAGAGGAGAGGAGGAAAGGTGGAGGAGAAAGACGAGAGAAGGAAAGAGGGGAGGACAGGAGAGAGGGAGAGATAAAGGAAAGGAGAGGTGGAGGAGAGGTGGAGGAGAAAGACGTGAGAAGGAAAGAGGGGAGGACAGGAGAGAGGGAGAGATAAAGGAAAAGAAGAGGTGGAGAAGAACGACAAGAGAAGGAGAACAGCTGCAGTCCAGAACCTTGACAGTAGAGCAGCCTAAATGTCCTTCACAGAGTGTCTCTTTATCTCACTTCCACACACACACATACACACACACACACACACACACACACACACACACACACACGCACACACACGCACACACACGCACACACACATACACACACACACACACACACACACTCAAGCTCACAGAGTGTCCTTATCTGAGCTCTGTTGTGTGTTTAAGGTTAAGGTGAGTTCCTGTGTGTGTGTCCTCCTTCAAATGGGTTAAGGTCATCCTTATGACATCCTGTGTTATCTCACACACACACACACACACACACACACACACACACACACACACACACACACACACACACACACACACACACACACACACACACACACACACACACACACACACACACACACACACACACACACACACACACACACAGCACAAGCCAGGGAGGAGCACTCAAGGTAACAAGCAAGAAGAGCAATCATCATCAACAATACTTTCTGTTTTGAGGCCAAATGGAGATTGCATCACTTATGGAACAGCTTGTAGAGTTTTGAATGAATAAGAACTGAACTGTTTATGTCCTTATCTTACAAGGATCCTTTGTGTCCTACACCCTATTTATGTGCCCTTTGAATGTCTTTGGTAGCATTTTATAATAACCGTCCTCTATAAATGGTTATTAAATAGCTTATTAACATCAGTAAGTAATAATTATTTAACTGTTACTGTAATAGATAACAGTTAATAGTTAAGTAACAGTAATTAACATAAATTTTACAGCATAGTTATTTAGTTAGTAAGTTAACAGTTTACAGTTAGTTATGGCTGAATGATAAAATGGAAAACACCTGATGGAACTGAATCATCTAACTGGTTGAAACCACAGACTTTAACTTCTTACTGATATTAATAAGCTATTTAGCCTAATAACCATTTCTAGAAGACATTTATTATAAAGTGATACGGTGTCTTTTACATGTCTGTTTATTGTAAGTCCAAATGTCTAGAATCTAAATGTGTATTTAGGTCTACACTGTATGTGTCTGACAGTAAGCTCATTAAAAGGGTTGTTCACAGGAGCAATATCTACAACTTGAACTACAAATAAATAAATAAATAAATAACAGCATTTGTAGCAATATCACTGGGATCACTTTAGACCGATTTTGTGGTGAAATCAGGCGCTACAGTACGTAGCAGGAAGGAATATGTATTGGTTGCAAGAAAACGGTCACCAAAGGCTTTAAAATGTAGAATGACCAGAGGCAAGAATAGTCTGTCCATCTTATATAGAGTCATTGGGTGAAATGGTAAAAGGCTGTCAGCCAATCAGAAGCCAATGAACTTTAGACCTTACAGTATATTCATTCACGAGGAGAGAATTTCGCTAGGGTTGGTTAGTGTGTGTGTGTGTGTGTGTGTGTGTGTGTGTGTGTTTAGACTTTACAGTATTCATTCACAAGGACAGAGTTTGGCTAGGGTTGGTTAGTGTGGGTGTTGAAACTGTTATTATTATGGTCTGTATAGTTTTTACATTTGCTGGTTACGCCTCAATGTCTTCTGGGCAAAACATGACATCAAATGGTTGCACTGCTCTCCGTCTAAGCTGGAGCTACGAATCAAATGGTTGCACTGCTCTCGCCGTCTGACTACACATGGGCAACATAAATATTGTTCCTCTATCGTTTCCTCACCTCTCCAATCATCTTCCAACTCTGTGTACTGTCTTCCGCGTAGTTACTCTAATTCATGGTGGCGTTGGTTTAAATGGCAAACTTAACAGAAGATGCATTTTATTTTTCCATAGTGTCCTTCTATATAATCTCCAGTGCCCCATTCACTTCTATATAATCTCCAGTGTTCCATTCACTTCTACATAATCTCCAGTGTTCCATTCACTTCTACATAATCTCCATTCACTTCTATATAATCTCCAGTGCCCCATTCAATCTCCAGTGCCCCATTCACTTCTACATAATCTCCAGTGCCCCATTCACTTCTACATAATCTCCAGTGTTCCATTCACTTCTACATAATCTCCAGTGCCCCATTCACTTCTACATAATCTCCAGTGTTCCATTCACTTCTATATAATCTCCAGTGCCCCATTCACTTCTACATAATCTCCAGTGTTCCATTCACTTCTATATAATCTCCATTCACTTCTATATAATCTCCATTCACTTCTACATAATCTCCAGTGTTCCATTCACTTCTATATAATCTCCATTCACTTCTACATAATCTCCAGTGTTCCATTCACTTCTACATAATCTCCAGTGTTCCATTCACTTCTACATAATCTCCAGTGCCCCATTCACTTCTACATAATCTCCAGTGTTCCATTCACTTCTATATAATCTCCAGTGTTCCATTCACTTCTATATAATCTCCAGTGTTCCATTCACTTCTATATAATCTCCATTCACTTCTATATAATCTCCAGTGCCCCATTCACTTCTACATAATCTCCAGTGTTCCATTCACTTCTACATAATCTCCAGTGTTCCATTCACTTCTACATAATCTCCAGTGCCCCATTCACTTCTACATAATCTCCAGTGTTCCATTCACTTCTATATAATCTCCAGTGCCCCATTCACTTCTACATAATCTCCAGTGTTCCATTCACTTCTACATAATCTCCAGTGTTCCATTCACTTCTACATAATCTCCAGTGGCTCATTCACTTCTATATCATCTCCATTCACTTCTATATCATCTCCAGTGGCTCATTTGGGCGTAACAAAATACTTTTTATTCTGTTTGACTGTTCTATTCTACTGTTCTTCTCTTTACCTGTGCTTGCGCTCCATTCTAACCCCAACTCTGGTATGTGTGTATGTGTGTGTGTGTGTGTGTGTGTGTGTCCAGATCCTTTTCTGCACACTGAACTCCCATAAGGTGGACATGCAGAAGCTGCTGGGGGGTCAGATTGGCCTGGAGGATTTTATCTTCGCTCACGTGAGGGGAGAGACCAAGGAAGTAGAAGTGACCAAGACTGAGGATGCTTTAGGACTGACCATCACTGATAATGGAGCCGGATACGCATTCATTAAGGTAGGACACACACACACACACACACACACACACACACACACACACACACACACACACACACACACGTGAGGGGAGAGACCAAGGAAGTGGAGGTGACCAAGACTGAAGATGTTTTAGGACTGACCATCACTGATAATGGGGCTGGATACGCATTCATTAAGGTAGGACACACACACACACACACACACACACACACACACACACACACACACACACGTGAGGGGGAGACCAAGGAAGTGGAGGTGACCAAGACTGAAGATGTTTTAGGACTGACCATCACTGATAATGGGGCTGGATACGCATTCATTAAGGTAGGGGTCACATACACACACACACACACACACACACACACACACGTATTCACGCATGCACACACACACTCAAGCTCACCGTCACTGATAATGGGCCAGCTACGTGCTGATCAAGGTAGGCAAAAACACACACACACACACACACACACACACACACACACACACACACACACACACACACTGTCTCACACACTAACACGCACACACTCAAGCTCATCAACGTTTATAATGTCATCCCCTTTGCTTTAATCAGTGGACACACAAACACTCATGCTCACCAACTCATAATGGGACTGGTTACACCTTAATCAAAAGTGGACACACACACACACACACACACACACACACACACACACACACACACACACACAC
>JAODXP020002330.1:10000-12500 GCA_027497455.2 Sardinella longiceps | reverse complement strand
TGTACCGCATGTGGCCCGCATGTGGCCCACACTCTCCCCTCTCCTTCCCAGACCTGGAGCTGGGTAAGCACATCTGTACCGCATGTGGCCCGCATGTGGCCCAGTGTCTCCCCTCTCCTTCCCAGACCTGGAGCTGGGTAAGCACATCTGTACCGCATGTGGCCCGCATGTGGCCCGCATGTGGCCCAGAGTCTCCCCTCCTCCTCAGACCTCCCCACCCCAGACCACACTGGGTTAATTACAACACATCCACAGTAAGAGCCCAGCAGATAGAAGCGCTGTTAACCCTATAGGGGTACCACTACCCTTTATTATTCTCATCTTCCCCCGTCCCCATACAAGGTGGGGAACATAGGACCTGGGGAACATAAGACCTGGGGAACATACATAGGACCTGGGGGGGAACATAGGACCTGGGGAACATAAGACCTGGGGGGGAACATAGGACCTGGGGGGGAACATAGGACCTGGGGAACATAGACCTGGGGAACATAAGAACTGGGGAACATAAGACCTGGGGAACATAAGACCTGGGGAACATAAGACCTGGGGAACATAGGAGCTGGGGAACATAAGACCTGGGGAACAGAAGACCTGGGGAACATACATAGGACCTGGGGGGGAACATAGGACCTGGGGAACATAAGACCTGGGGAACATAAGACCTGGGGAACATACATAGGACCTGGGGGGAACATACATAGGACCTGGGGAACATACATAGGACCTGGGGAACATATGGACCTGGGGAACATAGGACCTGGGGGGGAACATAGGACCTGGGGAACATAAGACCTGGGGAACATAAGACCTGGGGAACATACATAGGACCTGGGGGGGAACATAGGACCTGGGAAACATACATAAGACCTGGGGAACATAAGACCTGGGGAACATACATAAGACCTGGGGAACATACATAAGACCTGGGGAACATAAGCTCCCGAGCTGGGAGCTGATGCAGCTCTGCCCTCACTCTGCACCAGTGGGTGGGGAGAGAGAGAGGGAGAGGGAGAGAGAGAGAGAGAGAGGGAGAGGGAGAGCTATATGGCTCTGGGGAGAGGGAGGGAGCTTAGAGACAGACAGGGTCAAAGGTCAAAAGGTCAGGGGTCAGAATGCAGCATTTTAAGTTCTCAAGAGTCCCAATTCTACAGAAACTGCTGAGCTGCACAGGGGAATACACACACACTCACATACACACTCACACACACACACACACACACAACACACACACACACAGAGACGTCACAGACATCATTATTACACAACTCATAGATGAGGCTCATGGGATGTTTAAATATTGGTCATTTTCCCACATATGGTAAAGGCTGTATTCTGACGTAACAGTACAGAGATATGAATCAAGCTCTGTTTAGAGTTAGAAGCCTTGCTACTGCAGCTGCTGCTGCTGTGTGTGTGTGTGTGTGTGTGTGTTGTGTGTGTGTGTGTGTGTGTGTGTGTGTGTATGTGGTGGGAACCAGAGGGATTGCTACTGGGGCCATAGTCTATGCTGTCATGGGTTGCTGTATGTTTAGAATCGGAAGCCTTGCTGCTGCTGCTGTGTGTGTGTGTGTGTGTGTGTGTGATGAGAGCAAGAGGGTTTGCTACTGGGGCGGGGCCATAGTCTATGCTGTCATGAGTTGCTGTATGTTTAGAGCGGGAATCCCGAACATTCTGATCCCAACATTCCATTCGTCACCATGACGATGATCTCCTCTGCAGCCACGACCATCGTGGAGGCGGGACGAGACAAGAAGAATCCAGACGACTTCGCCGAAGCTTTGGACTCTGTCCTGGGAGATTTCGCCTTCCCAGACGTCTTCCTGTTCGACGTGTGGGGGGCTCTCGGAGACGTGAAGAACGGAAGGTTCTAGATTCTTGAGGCCAGAGATAATAATCCCCCCTATGTGATCAGAGTGCGATTATGGGATGGATCTGGGTCCTATAGGGGCCATATGTGTGCCGCTGCATGGGAGCAGTACACCTATAGGAGGCATGCTGGATAGGGACCTTTTATACGGTAGGTGCAGTAGACCTATAGGAGGCTCAATGGTGTTTTTGCCCCCAACGACACCTACCCGGCAGCACAGCCTAGAAGGCACTACCTCAACCCTATTCCTAACCCTAACCCCCCCAACCCTCATCCTAACCCTAACCCCCTCAACCCTCATCCTAACCCTAAACTGAGTGGAGTAGTGCCTGAAGGCAGCGCTGCCTGGAAGGCACCGTTGAGGCAAAAACCATGAAAGACCGTATAGGAGGCATACTAAACATAGACCGTATAGGAGGCATGCTAAATATAGACCGTATAGGAGGCATGCTAAATATAGACCTATGGGAGGCATGCTAAATATAGACCGTATAGGAGGCATGCTAAATATAGACCGTATAGGAGGCATGCTAAATATAGACCGTATAGGAGGCATGCTAAATATAGACCGTATAGGAGGCATACTAAATATAGACCGTATAGGAGGCATGCTAAATATGGGGCTACTGT
>JAODXP020002329.1:20000-28884 GCA_027497455.2 Sardinella longiceps | reverse complement strand
TAACAGGAGATTACGATTTTAATGTGATTTGTACCTTTTCAGTCTATATGACTGTCAGTACAATTTGATGGTAGCTTCCTCTATGACAACACAATTCCACATGGAGGATTATCGGCAGAAACATTTGGTAAAATCTTTGTTTTGATTCTCAGCCCTGTAGCTCGCGCAACTGTGACTTGAGGGCTTCTTCAACCTTTGACCTTTTCTTCTGTTCACTGGTAATTCCAGCTCAGTCATTCATCCACCTTCATCTCCACTCTCAAGAAGAAAGAATATATCTCGTGCCTGATGCTTGGGTCATGACTGCCCATAACTTTTGCTCCTTGTTGTTGACCAACATCTTTTTTTCCCTTCTTCCTCCCCCCTCTCCCATACCCCCCACACCCCAAAAGAGAGAGACACGCACGCACACACACACACACAAACACACACACACACACACAAACACACACACTCTCTGCCCTCACGTTGCTTCCAGCGAGTGCATTAATCCACATGAGTGCATCTGGGCCCCAGCATCTAGGCAGCTGTCAGACGGCCGACTCCATTTCGACTACAAATGACGCACGCAGACAGCAAGCGGACTTTGGGGAGGACGAAGCCATCAGCTGTAGCCTTGAGGAGCTTAGCGTCTGTGCAAACAGCTCGTGCTCCCAAGGGACTGGTAGCTGTCTTTCTCTTTAGTCGTACTCGTCGTTTATCGCCACCCACCACTCCGTCTCTCTCTCTCTCTCTCTCTCTCTCTCTCTCTCTCTCTCTCTCTCTCTCTCAGACACACACACAAACTTACACATACATGTACACACACACACACACACACACACACACACACACACTTTGCTATTGTTTTGATTATGTTCAGAGTGTTGTTACTGTGGAACTGCGAAGCGCTTTGTCTTCTCTGTCATGGTGGCGGCACCAAAGAGAGAAGAGAGACATTGTGTTGTTGGGGCTTTGGGAATCACACGGCTGTCTTTTTTTGTTTTGTTTTCTCGCTTGGCTCATCGGCGTAACAAGTTCTGCCATTGGCAGCAATGATTATGCAGCACTTGATATAACATGGCATAATCTATAGAGCAGAAAATGAGCATCTGCGTCAAGAACCTCTAATGCTCACTTTCTTTCTCTTTTCATCTCCATGTACCTCTCACTTTTTCTTCTGTCTCTCTCTCTCTCTCTCTCTCTCTCTCTCTCTCTCTCTCTCTCTCTCTCTCTCTCTCTAACTCCATCTAAATTCTTTTCCATGTTTCTCTATCCCTGTCTTAGTACTTTGTTTAATCTCAGCATCTCTCTCTCTCTCTCTCTCTCTCTCTCTCTCTCTCTTATTCCATCCTCTTCTTTAACAGGGCAGCAGAAAAGCCATTTATATTAAATTGGGAGATTTCCCATGCCTGTCAGATTAATTTACACTGAACAGGAGATACAGCAAGAGATTAAAGAAACCAATAAACATGCTCTCACAAGAACACACACACATACAGAATAATCACACAGAGAGAGAGAGAGAGAGAGAGAGAGAGAGAGAGAGAGAGAGAGAGAGAGACATTGGACTTTGAGAAAATGTCGCTTTATTTCCCATGCCTGCAATTGCTGTTTTCTTCCCTGTTCTACCCATTTTCTTGCCACTTTACCGTAATGAGTTTGCCCTTCACTCTAGCCACCTTGCACTCTCAATGACAACCACACAATAAGCCTCAACATGAGGAATGGCAACTGAAATATGAAAAGTAAAACCAGTATTCCAACTATTAATCCTAACTACTTGGAAATACTGAGATATTACTCATTTCTATCAAGTATGTCATTGCATGTCAGTACAGGGCTAATTTTACGGTTGTAGATTGTTACACTCTTTTGCGGTGGGACTTAAAAATCATTCCAAGGTCTGATATTTCTTGATAATGGACTGTTGCGAAGACTCCTCCCCTTACCTTTGAACCTTTAGTTCATTTCCTATTCCTAAGTACCTACAACAGAGGGGTCAATGTGTCTATTGTCTGACAGCTTGTGGTGTACTGTAATGTAATGAAAATGATGTGAAGATACATTTTATAGCAGAACATTGCACAGTCACTTTTCTGGATTTATTCTGAAATATTGTGTGTATGAAGTATGATTGAGTGTCTGCACTGTTGTGCCGTCTGGAGATGTCATTGACAAATTCAACGACACAAAAGATGTCAAAAAGATGTCCACTCTCTCCACAAGTCGCCATCATTGACATCTACCATCACCATTACCCAAACCCACTGGGATTTGTTATTGTCTGTTGTCTGAGACATCATGGTGTTAAGTCAATCATAACATTCTATCTGGACAGGGAGTCATTGGGCGGGCTTAGCGTTGTTTGAATCAGCTTGTTAGTTGCTCTGATTGGTTGTAGTCATACCTGAGGGTCTACCAGTTGTGGTCAGACTAGATATTTGATTATAGTTATATAGTTGTTATTATAGTTATATTCTGGCTTGTCAGTCTATACATTATACCTACTAATCAATAAGTTTTCATTTCTTCTTTGGGAAACCTGAACATTAGTATATCTCCACTTTGGAGGTGTGAACTGTAGAAGTTTGAAACAATTCAATCTGTTTTCACCTATGTCTGATTGTGACATAGCCTATGTTATTCACCAGATTGGTCGTGAAGTAAGCTACACTACAACAACAGAATCTCAACGTAATCTCTCATAACTCCTGCCTTCTGCTCGCTAATTGGCTCGGGATCGATGTGTTTGATGCAAACAATTGGTCAATGGCCAGAATTCCATACGGAGCAAAAATAAGGAAGGCAAGGCTAGGCTAGTGATGACCATGTGCTGAGTAAAAATGAACGAAAAACCAAAGACACTATTCACTCTTATGCATGTATTAACAAAGAACTCAGAATGTTTTATCAACCAAGAATGAGAGGTCACATCTCTTTTTAAAAATAGATAGAGAAGTATAATCAGAGTTATTCATGAGAAAGAGACAATACATTACCCTATGTACTTATACAGCACAGTACAAATCAATATACAGTATCATACAAAGAATTGATTGTTTGCAAGTCAAAATATAAAACACATCATTCAAAAAATGGAGTACAGAAATGCTATGTGGATGCCATGCCAACAGTACATGGCATGAAGAGACAAGCGTGCAGAGGAGTGAGATAGTTCAGGTCGTTGAAAGTGACAGCAGAAAAAAACACAAAACAAAAGACCAATTGAAGGGTCGTACATGCTTTCCAAGCGAAACAATGCAAAAACGTTTGGTATACAATGTAGGCTAGATTTAAAACACATACAATGAAGTACTGTATGTCTCTCCTTGAAGGATCTGGTGTGAGGACCCTAAAGGTCTTTAACCTTCAAGGCACTTATAGTATATTAGCCCTCTAATGACATAACTAGCATCCATGTTTTTTAAGGTGTCTGTTTTTGGAAGAAAAGTACTTTCAAATGTTTTCTAAACTTTTTGCCAACAAAGACATATAGCACAGGATTAAGGCAACAGTGAGAGAAGGCTAATAGGCGACATACATAAAAGGCAGAATCCAGTTGAATGCTCACATTACACTCATTAAATGTGTATATATAAGCAAAAGACCTTGGGAATATCACAATGTTGTAGGGTACCCATCCTACCACAAACACAACTACAATGACAAAAATGAGTTTCACAGTTTTGATTCTCTTGCTTGCTGGGGAAGTCTTGATTGTTTGAAATATCCTTATGTAACAGAAACACATGATCACAAAGGCAATGAAGAACAACAGATTTTGTTGATATGCTGCAGCATTTTTCCATGTGGTGTCTTCATACTGGCAGTGAGACATGTTGTAGTGCACCTGAACTTTGTTATGTAGAGTGGCAGGCAAAGCTGCAGCAAAACTTAGCGCCCACATAAGGACCGATAATGCCAGTTTGAGATGTGTATGGTCTTTACCACAGTCAGATAATGGAAAGACTATTACTCTGTATCTTTGCAAGGTCACCGTAATCAGAAACAAGATACTACTGTACAATCCAGCATAAAAAACAAAATTGGTCATCTTACAAGTCAAATCTCCAAGCAGGGCCGCTGCTAAGGTTTTGGAGGCCCTAAGCTTAACTGGTCAGGGAGGCCCCCCCCCCCCCCCCAAAAAAAAAAAAAAAAAAAAAGCAAAGACTTCGCAGTTCCACTCAAACCTTTACTATTTATTAAAATTAACATTAAATACACATAAAACTATAATGAACATTTATAACAAGTAAGTAAAATAATAAATAAGGTCAATAACAATAAGAACAGCAGCAACATTAATAAAGTATAAATAATAAATAAGTGATCCAAATCCAGATTGTTTCATATTGCAACCAACCGAGCCTAAATTGAGCAACATCATTGAACGTTAAGTTAGCAAAACAATTAACGTTAGCCTAAACGGACTTACCGGCCAGGGATGCACGGGTGTCTTCTTTTTGCTTCTTTTTCTTTCGCTTTTCAGCACCAGATTCATGCTGTCTCTTCATTATTAGATGTCAACGATGTTGACACATTTACTGAACATTTGCACAGCAGAATCTTGCAATTTGCAGTTTTCTAACGTTGCTGCTTGCTGCTTCAATCAAAGCCGACACAACAAACTCAAAGACGCAATTTGGGATGTACCATTTCAGGGAATAGGGGTGGGTAGGACTATCTTTGTATATTAGGCAAAACTGTTAATTTGCTTGAATTGTATGATGAGTTACGCAATTTTTAACAAAAAATGATGGGCCTATTCATTACTAATTCATATATTTTTGCAATGTAACTATTATCATGACATTTTTTAGTAAAGCTCAAAATTGGAGGCCCCCAGAGGCCCTGCCAAGTGGTTGAGGCCCTACGCACCTTGCGTACTCTGCGTATGGGGAACGGCGGCCCTGTCTCCAAGTCTCCATTGGTTTTCAATATGATAGTAGGCCCAGAAAGGTAACCCAAGGGTGAACATGAGATTGGAGAGGGCCAAATGGAAGACAGTACTATTACTCTTAGACTTTAAATTCTCATACTTGACCAGGACCACAAGCACCAATAGATTCCCACAGAGGCTGAGCACCATTACCAAGATGAAGATGAGTCATAGACATAGTCGTAGTAATTGTAGAATGGGTCGTTATTAGATGAGTTATTTGCCATCGTCTCAGTGAGGTATCAACCTAAAAGCAGTTTATAGTTAGGCTAGCTTTACACGATAAACCATCTGGGGGACGGACCATTGGTCCGACATCCCATTAGTCAGACATCCCATTAGTCCGAAAATGAACCATTGCCAACGATCTGAACACAATCCGCAAAAGTGGCGTTGTGTTCCCACTTTTATTTTGCGTTTAGACGACTGTCTTTGGGTGGAAATCTGTATGCACACGGTGACGCAAAAGTGTGTGAAATTTGATGTGAAGCACTGGCATACAACACCACCAAGAGCGCCCGCATGCGTTGAAACTTCCTTCTTACCGTAGTAGCGCGACTGTCAAAAACAAAAACATGGCGAAGAAGCGAGATAAGACAGACAAGGAGGTCGAGCTATTGTTGCAAACGATATGTGGATATGTGGATATATGGACCGAATTTCTGCATCAGTATCCTGTACCTGGAGGGACAGCGTATCCCCATGAGAAGGAAGGACTTTGTTTTGCTGTACTGCACGTGGTTGTGACGTCAACGAGGATAGCCAGCGTGAGCAGCTCAGAGCACAGTTTTGCGTTTTCAACCCTTTTGACGGGAACGCGACGGTGGAGCGTCTTTAAGATTTTCACTCTGGAGGGTGGGTTCATTTTTTGGCGTTTTAAAGCCCCAAAACTGCCGTCGCCGTCTAAAAGAAAGGCACATCTGATAAAATATTTTGTTGGTTTCACCCGGGAGCGTCACCGTGTAAAGCCAGCCTTAGACTCACACACGATTTATTGTGAGATAGCCTGAGGCTTGCTTATTTGTACCCCATTTCAGAAGGCTGATTAGTCTTGTTTAATAACAGTTCTACTTTGAGTATCATAGTGATAAGTAGCCTATGTCCTGACCATACATGGAAAGTCCATTCAACCACTGAACTACATTTCCTGCTCTGATTCACACCGTTGACATTAATCTGTTCACAATGTTATGGCATAGAGCTTGTCATGCTGTTCCTAGAGGAATTTGCGATTGACCTTTGCTTTACCCTTTCCTGTGACATCTCTCCCCTGAAATCATGTATTTACAAGACATCTGTGATAAGCTCATGGTAAAAGTCTTTGATGATTTTCAGTTAGGAACTGTTGCATTTTATGACTATTCTTTGGGTATACTGTATGAGTTATCAGGACTGAGATGCTCAAATTCTCTCTCCTCATTTAAGTGTTACCAGTCTTTGTGTTTCTTGAGGAAGAAAAATAGCTTACCTTTACCAGCAGAAAGGACTACACTGTGTGGGTGTTCTCAGCCACTCAAGAAACAAATGAAAAAACAGGCTTGAAAGCCTTTTGACTCTACCATAGAGTTTATTTCAAATATATAACAAAGATTGATTAAACTACACTAAAAAACCCTCCCTCAAAAAACTACAGGTGTATGTGTCTTGGTTTTAGCTAGCATAGAAATGGTGACGTACTCAAGCAGTAGCAAACTGAATTTGCTCAGCGAGTATAGCCTATATAGCTACATTTTATGTGACAGTCTGGATTGTCAGGCTAGGCTTTAGCATTTGTCATACAGAATTAGTGTCCTGCTACACCCATGTATGTGTGAATCATTGATCATAATTTCTGTAGGAATTCTTACATAGGTCCGCTTTTGATGATTTTCAGTTGGGACCTCTTGCATTTTGTGACTAATCTTAGAGTAGACTTAGAGTTATCAGAATCAAGACAATAAATTCTCTCCTTGTCAATTTGTTACCTGCTTGGGTTTCCCAGGGAAGAAAAATTAATTCTAAACAAATTACAAACTCTAAACTTTTGAAAACATGATAATTACTGATGTTTGTGTAATACACTTGCACACTAAGGTTTAGTTATTGACTATAGCGTGTTCTGCGTCACCGCACTCAACTTTGCTGACAGGCTCAGGTCATCCCAAACTGTCATGCGGGTTGTACTGTACGTAGGATGTACATAGGATGGTGTCACCAGGCTAGATATTTTTATATCCACAGGAAATGATACTTAAAGGAAAAATCCGGCGTGAATCAACACGTAGTCCTACTGTTTTATAGTACCAAGCGCTACTGATAGCCACCTCAATTACTGGGTTTCATGGAAGGCAGACTGAGATAGCGAAACGGCAGCTAACGGTAACAGAATGGGGCATTTCAAAACGAAAGCAAATCGATTAGGTTTCGTTTTTGGCATGCCTCATTCAGTTTGTGTTAGCTGCCGTTTCACAAACTCGG
Organism: Sardinella longiceps; assembly: GCA_027497455.2. Lineage (NCBI taxonomy): Eukaryota > Metazoa > Chordata > Actinopteri > Clupeiformes > Clupeidae > Sardinella > Sardinella longiceps. The sequence goes on along the minus strand of JAODXP020002329.1, from coordinate 21,506 downwards.
TCTACGATGCACAAAATTTGATCTTTGAGGTGGCTTTCAGTAGCGCTAGCAGTATAAAACAACAGGACTACGTGTTGATTCACTACGGATTATACCTTTAACACACATCATATAACATACACAAATATTGAGAACTCAATGCGAGAGGTGAGAGGACATTTCCTCTGTCACATAACAAAAGCAATGAGACAAACTCTGATTGGCCCAGAAGTGACCCTAGAGCAAATGTTTATATCCCATTGGAAGCATGAGAAAAATGAGGTCTAAGGGCACCCAGCAGAGATAATTAAATGTGGAGCACAGTTCCTCCTTTGGATTTCTGTGCAATCTCCCACCGGTTTTCAGTAAGGCCTTCTACAGAATGCCATCTCTCTTGCTGCTTGGTGCATTAAGGGCAGAGGTGGAAAAAGTACAGAAAAATTGTAACTAAGTAAAAGTATCTTTACTTTGCTTAAATTCTACTCAAGTAAAAGTAAAAGTAACCAACAAAAAATCTACTCAAGTAAAAGTAAAAATTACTTCATTTAAAATTTACTTAAAGTACAAGTTACTTAATTACTTTCAATTATTTGATATATATTAAAAAATCATAATCAAAAGCAATGCTAGGGTGTTGCTTGGTTGCTTTAGCAACCCCAAGAATTCATAAACCACCTGCTCAGTTATGAATGAATGAATGAATGTTTGGTCAATGACATTACAGTAACCAAAGGGTAATGGCTGTGTAAAGTCCCCCGCCCTTCTCACATTTATAAACAACAAATGTGTTCGTACAGTGTTATTTACAAGTAATACAACAGCTACTGTAGATGGCATGACTGAGAGAGCACTTACATTGGCCTACATGCCAATCACAATTCATAAGGTTTTTCCGTTTTTAGATAAGAAATGTATTCAATTCAAGTTGTAGGATAGGTATCAAACTTTAATCTCATTCTGACCAGGCAACCGATCCAGATAACAGTGATAGTAATCAGCCCAGCCAGTTCACATCTTATGGCGTGATTTGTTAATTTTGGCATGTTGAGAGTGCTAGAATAAGGTAGCCGACTAGCTTTGAGATTTTACATATTGATGGTATTCGGGGCTACCCTAACCCTGGCTAGACTCAAATTGACCTGGACTAAAGCAATGGTTATAATGGCTGACAACATTCCATAGCCAAGGATTTCCTTTGCTTTTGAATTAATCACTTCCAGAGGTTGCTTGTCAACATTTACAAGAATCAGGGTCAGCTCTACGCTACAGTAAATAGTCTGTATTAACTTTTTGTTCAAGCCAAATATTTTTTCCTCACAATGATTTTTTTTACTCAGTAATCAGGGAGGTTTCAAAAAAGTAGTGAAGTACAAAGTACAATACTTGCCTAAAAATATACTCAAGTAAAAGTAAAATTACCTATTTAAAAAAATACTTACAAAATTACGAATTACTCAAAAAAGCTACTTAATTACAGTAATTTGAGTAAATGTAATTAGTTACTTTCCACCTCTGATTAAGGGTGAC
>JAODXP020002329.1:0-15000 GCA_027497455.2 Sardinella longiceps | reverse complement strand
GTAGAAGGAGATTTTTTTTAAAAGAAATTTGAGGAAAAAAGGATTTGGGAAGTTTGTGAAGTGACCTAAACTATATAAACCTTGCCTTCAACACGAACCTACTATGCTGGGTTTTTTCTCCCAATCAAGGACTTTGGACCTTTACAACTTTAGCCAAGCTAATCGTGCATGGTAGTTCAGGCAAGACACGTTTAGCATGTGTGAAAAAGATGTTTTAACTGTACAACGTCTTATACAAGAGAGCTATTTGTTTTCTTAAATGATTAACTGAATGAATAGCTAAATTGTCCCTATTAGAGCCTAACAAAGGAATTTTCCTGGTAGGCTAATGTACAATCATGCACTTACTTTCCCCATGGTGGAAGTGAAAGATTTGCCCTCATTGTTTCTCATTGTCTTGGCAGGTGGAGGGTGAGGTGTTGGCCAGTAGCAAATGGAAGGTGCAGAGGCAGTTAACCTTGAGCAGAAAGCACAGAGCAGGGCTCTGACCTGCTGAGAAACGATGTCACTTCCTCTGAGGGGCCGCTAACTCACATGGAGAGAGCAGCTCCATTAGCAGGGCCTGCTAGCCGGAGTTCACTGCATTCACTTACTGTGTGTGTGTGTGTGTGTGTGTGTGTGTGTGTGTGTGTGTGTGTGTGTGTGTGTGTGTGTGTGTGCTCTCTTTCTTTTGCTTTCTCTCTATTTCTGTCCTCTCTCTCTCTCTCTCTCTCTCTCCCTCTCTCACTCACACACACACACACACACACACACACACACACACACACACACACACACACACACACACACACACACACACAAGAGAGAGAGGAAAGACGAAGAATTAGAAAAGAACATAGATATATAAGAAAACAACTGCTGGGGAGTGTCTTTGTACAAGTCCAAGTACTGTAGTTGAAGGTGTTTCTGTTGCTTCCCTTTAACTTGGGACTGTTCATTCAGACTCGGCTTTTAACTAAAGCTTCTCTAAATTCAAAACCCAGGTTTGCTTCTGTTCTCTTGGTTCTATGTACAGTCCAACATCCAACCGACCTAAAATGCCTCTCATGATGTCACACTTCAGATAATGAATGAATTGTTAGAATATCATACAAAATGGAATAGGCTTTGGGATAAAGCAGAAGAACAAGAGCATCCTGACCGACTGATTACAGTATGAAGCTATATTTGAATCGCTAAAATACGCACAAACACACAAAGATAGCCTGAATGGGACACACACTGTGCAACAGCTCAGCATCCTGCTGAGTAAAGATCAGATGTCATGGCTAATTGGCCTCTGTTGAGGGGAGGTGGGGGTTACATAGGGCTCCAGTGATTTACGAACATTTGCAATTTAATTGAAGTATGGGGATAGTGTCTGAAAGAGATGTGTTTGTGAATGTTGCATGCTGTGTTGTTTGTTGCTGTGTAGTTTACATATGCAGACGAATATTTCATTGGAAATCCCATTTTTGTTACCTTTTTTTCAGGAAGGAAGAAAAGATAGTCCTTTGTTTCATGTGTGAATGCGTAAATATCATGTATTTAGGACTTTCAATGACAGTGACTGATAGTGACAACATGTCACTTTTGAGTTAACATTAAGGTAAAATCATAATCGTACTTGTGACATGATTTGTGACAGCTTCCCAACATCTGTGGTCCTTGTCTCACACACACACACACACACACACACACACACACACACACACACACACACACACACACACACACACACACACCCCACGCTAATAACACTATTAATTCTACAGTATGTATTTTGAAGGTTCCCTGTAATGAATGCAGCCTGTTCCAAATACTGCTGATGATCCTGTAGGCTGTATCGTGTGTTGAGACTAAGCAGGCGGTGTGTATATTCCCAGTGTGGTCCGAGTGGATCAGTATCCATGTTTTCTGTCTGTCCCCATGCAGCCAGAGTGGTTTAAGCACTAATCTGCACACAGCATGTCACACACGCGCCCAACAGATGTTCCACTGAGCTCCTGGTGAAATCTAATTAGCCAACGCCAGGTGAGTCACCTCAACTTTAGTGGTTTTACACACTGCCACTGGGGTCACACACACACACACACACACACACACACACACACACACACACACACACACACACACACACACACACATCTATCTATCACACTATCCTAAACTTTAGCATAGATTTTTATAACTACACACTGGGGACACTGTGGAGAGACACAGACACATGCACATAAACAGAAACACAGCAAGTCGACCCAACTTTAGAGTAGTTTCACGTTGGAGTGACTCTATGCTATATTTAATGTGATGGGGTCCAGAAAAACCCTCCTCATGTTGTGTTGATACATATCTGGGAAAATAAAAATGTGTTGAATGGCAATATTCTCGAAATTCTATTTACATAAAACAAAACAAAAAAGAAACAACCAAGTGATAAGTTGAGTTTTGGGTACCATTTGAGACAAACAAGAGCCTGAAATGGAGTATCAGGTGGTATTAAAATCTCTAAAAATTCACATTCCATCCAAATTGAAGTTCTCATTTCATCATGTGAAGGGTTTTCCCAAATTCCATCACATCTGAAGTATCTTGTTTGTGAGATGAGATTGAAAGCGAGGAAATGTAACCGGGGCATAAGTGGGTTCCGACATCCCTCATACAATGATGTTTGTTTGTTTGTTGATATGTTTGTGTATTTGCATTATTGATTGTTTACACAGAACTGAACGGCTTCTTTCCTGATTGCTTGGCGTTGTGCCTTTATGGCTTTAAATTAACTTTCTCCTCCTCCCAGTTGGATCGTCTCCAAATATGCACCTGTCAGGATCTGTTTTCTTTCCTCTGTGATGGCAACCTTGTCAACCAGAAACCCCAACTTGTGTTTGATCAGCGAGACAGACGCTGATCAGCACCGTCATTGCTGTGTGATGGTGTTTGATGCAGATGCTCAAAATTTTGTCATGCAAATGCGATACAAATCAATCCTAAAAAAAAATCAGGAGGATGAAATAAAGTGTCATCCAGGTGTTGAATCATCTTGGTACACTGTTAAAATGCTGACTTGTCATTAATGACTCTGTGAACCATAAAAAAGAGTTCAAAAGTAAAGTTTACTAGCACCGCCAGACATTTTTTGGTAGACATCGATAAGCCAAACCTTAAATGTGGGCCGACATTCCGGTGGGAAGTTATTAACCTTCAAATTTCAGTCCCGCCTTGAGATTCACCAGGTTAGGCTCTCGACAGCGTTAATAACAGTCTTATCAGCTGATGCCAGTAACCCCGTCGAGCCCCGACTCCTTTGATATAGCTGCCAAGCACTAGCCCAGATTAAGGGCTTCTGTAGTGGAGAGGAGTGGGGCTTCTGACCTCTGAGTATGGCTGGATTATTACCTGTCAGATTGAAAGATTTCACGCTCACTGAAATGGGTATGAAGAGTGAAATCATAGAGGAAGAGAAGGAGGAGGAAGAGGAGGATGAGAAAGAAAAGGAGGAGGAGGAATATTTTATCAACAACCAGCAGGTTTATTCTCTTCCTCTCTCTCTCTCTCTCTCTCTCTCTCTCTCTTCCTCTTCCACAGCCTCACCGCTAGCTCTGACTCTGTCTCTTGCTCTTTCTATCTTTTCATATACTTTCATCCTCCCATTCCTCACTTTTCATTCTTTTCTTATCTGTATTTCATACCTCTGTCTGGTTATTTTTTCTCTTTTCTTCTCTCTCCCTTCCTCTCTCTTACTGTTTTCCTATGTTGGGCAGCATGTTACGGTTTTGCGAGTACCATTGACCCCAAGGGAGATAAAAGTTTTGTTTAATTGAAATGTTTGTTTGTTTGTATGTATCTGGAATTGGTCTAAATGACCTGGAAGTGTTAGCTTCAGATAAAGGCTTGAATGATGATGGTAAACAGCTCCATGTTTACAAGACATTTAAGTTTTAAATTAGTTCTTCTAGTATCTTGCTTTATAAAATCATACTTTTTTTAGTATTTTATCTTTTTGTAGCCTAATGTGTTTATGTTTCTCAGTGTAAGCTTTCATAGTGGTCCAAATAAAATGAAAAAAAAAAAAAATAAAACAGTGTGGACATCAGTTTGAGGCGTGGACCAGATTTTATTAAACCAGCCGTGCCTAACCCTCCCTCCCCCTCCTCCCCCCCTCATCTGACGCTGCTCATTTCTCATCTGAAACTCTAAGGAGCTGGCCAGCAGCAGTAGGAGGGGCAAAGGCAAGTCATTAATTCATTAATGTCCAGTATTAAAATATCTCCCTGTCTCTGGGTGGTGTTGAGCCTGGGGCATGGCTGAAGATGTTCACGCTCACAGACTGCAGCTCCTCACAACTTATCTGTGTAAGGCAATGCACACCCACTGAATTGCTTTCTTGACCTCTTTAAATACTATATTGGTACTGTTCCAAAGTGTGAATATTACTGAAATATCATGTTTTGTGTTTATTGTATGTTGTGTGTACTGTTGCGATAGCATCGACTTCCTTATTCCATCCCTTGTTCCATTGAAAAAACATCTATGTACAGTATGTCTAAAAAATGTCCATTTTTGATTTAAATCTAACTTAAAATTTTGTATACAGCTCCTTGTGGTCCTTAACCTATCATTTCAGTGATGTTCAAACGTGGGACTGATGCTATTAATTTGAAATCGGAAGAAATTTGGGCCAAGGCGTAAATGAATCAAGTCAATCAGCTTTCTCCTCTGGAAGCCCACCATATTAGCTGCAACTTTTTTTCCCTTTACCACACACACACACACACACACACAAGCACACACACACACACACACACACACACACACACACACACACACACACACACACACACACACACACACACACACACTTTCCCACCACACCAATATATCTGCTTCTTCAAGTCAAGTCAATTTTATATATGAAATTTTCAGTTCAATTTTGGTCAGTGTTGACCAAAAGTGCTCCAATACAAAACTAATAGTAAAAGAATAATAACAGATATTCAAGAACATTATTCAAGAACAACAAATCCTTTTGAAGTGTATGTTTGAACTAGGAATTGTTCACATCCTCAAAGGCACATGCATGTCATTTTGGTACAATGTGATGCCTAAAAACTAATTTTCTCTGTCACATATTGAAGTTCTATATAATCACGACAATCATTAACCTGCTCATGACAAAAGCGTAAATCAAAGAAAGGAGCTTTGTCACTCCTTGTGAATAGCAGAATTGGATACATAGGGCTTGGCTATTTTCCTCCATTGTCACAGCAAGATTAGGTGTATAATTGTCAGCAGGATTTTCTGACCCTCCAGGTTAAATGGGAACTCAAACAGTCTGGTCCTTTTGTAGATAGCACACCGTTCATTAATGCCTTCGCTTGATGCAGGTTTAGCGGCAACACTGCTCTCTGCCTCTTGTTCTATAGTCTCTCTTTCCCTTACTTTTCCTCTCTACTTTTCCTCTCTACACATTTCCCTTTCCCCTTGTCTCTCTCTAATTCTCCCTTCCTAAGTCCCGATTCTTCAAGCTGTTCTGTGTCTTATGCAGCTTTCAAGCCCCTCTGTTTCAACTATAGCTCTCTTATACTGTATTGCCATTATTTTCTTTCCCTCATCTGCCATTTATTTCCATCGGTTTCCATCTCTCTCTTTTGTCCCGCTTTCTATCCAATCACATCCTGAGCGCCCTCTGTGCCCCCTCCTCTCTCTCTGTCTTTCTCTCCACCATGATCTGTTCTCATCATCTCATCTTTCCCCTTTTGTCTGTCTGACACCCACCTGTGCTCCTCATAAAAGAGAAAGCTGTAATAATCAAGGGAATTGGAATAGGGAATAACAAGTGGATAATATGCATACATTTTCAGTTAATTAACTGGTTGGCTACCACTAACCCACTCTAAAAGATTCAGGAGATGCTGATACGAGGGGTTGTGCATGCAAATGCAGGCTCCCACTAAGACAGTGGCCCCGATGCCTGTGTCTGCCCTTACAGATTCACAGATAGGGGTGTTTCTAGTCTTCAAGTGCAACTTAGTCTGGACCGGATGAAGCCATAATTTCAAAGATGAGCGGAAAAGAGGTTATACAGTAGCCTAAAAATCTAGACGTACCGTAGGGGCGGCAAATTAACCTATACATAGGTTATACATAGCCTATACATCTAGTAGCAAGCCATAGGGAATTTTATTGGATGACGCCGTTGGCAACATCTAATCACAACGTTCTACGTGTTTAGGACGGGCTTCGCCGATGTTGTTCGTTCCTGCGATTGGCCATAGGCTATCCTGTTGCGTCCAGAAGTAGTTTGAAAAATAGCAGCGTTGTTCAGCCCACGATTGAGTTCGGTCTATCTCTCGATAACAGACTATACATTTCAATGATAAAGGATGGTCTGCCAGGCGAGTTATAGAATAGTCTGCTAGCAGAACAAATAAGCTACCTTATAGACTGGATAAAATTATAATTTCCTTGGGTTGGGGTTTACAGGCTTCACCGACTGGGTTCCTTTTTCAACTGAAATTATGTGATGTTCAGCTAATTTATAGGTTGTTTAGGTAGGCGTTTTAAGCTAATGGAAAAAATAGCTTAGAAATCTAATCACATTTTTCAGTTGACCTACAGAAGCATCAGTACTCTTACCCATCTTATAACTATTGTATGAATGTTTGATGGTTTCATCCACGTTTCCTCCTCCCTCCTCACACTGTCTTTTTTCATGTCTCTCTCTGTCTTTCTCTCTATCTTTCATTGCTTCTTTCTTCTCCGTCTCTCTTTCTCTTGGCGGGTAATGGGTCCCTCCGCTGGATCTGCAGGCTGCAGCAGAATCGGTGTGGGGTAGCTGATGGTTTTATGTAGACTATGGCAGTGACCCAGTGGCCCATGGACAACAAGGGCACCGTAGAGAGTAGCCTGTGCTGTGCCCTCTGGTTGTGATGTTTAATGCAGCAGTGTGCCACAGTGGTGTGCCTCACAGGGCCAACTTCTCAGGGAAGGGGTTGAGAGGGAGAGAGAGACAGAAAGAAAGAAAGAGATAGATAGATACATAGATAGATAGAGAGAGAGAGAGAGAGAGAGAGAGAGAGAGAGAGAGAGAGAGTAAAAAAAGAGGACACACACATCCATTGCTTTTAATTTTTTACTGGTTGATTTTAATGACTTCCTTTCTCTCTAAGATGTCGCTATGGTAACACCTTTGTCCACATGAAAGGGCAGACAGAGACATGATGACATGTTCTCAAGTGCAACAAAGAAAAGATCCCACCTGTGAGTTTAAAGGCTATTTCTATTATATGGCAAAGTCTGAATAAAAGAGCAAAATTCTTCATTACAAATGTAAATGTATTAAATGAATGAAATCAGGCATGATACAGTATTCCTGTTAACTCTCACAAGTAGAAATGCATATCTATACTGTATGTATAACACTGCATCAAATTCACCCTTTACGTAAAGAAGATATGTTAAACACTCACTGGTGCAGGACTTATCCAACCATCATTGGACCAAAATTAAAATTCTAAATCACTGGAGTGCATTTCACATGCACATAATTCATTATTCTTGCAGTTCATTTTTCGCCAACATTATAGTACCAGTGCCTGTAATCTGTTTTCAAATGAGAGTTTTCCCTAATTTGTGTCTATTTCATTTCTTTTAACTATGAAACAGAAATTTCTTTTTGTATGACAACAAGGCCATGTGTTTCATCTTATTAATTTATTTTTTTTACAACATTCAAACGCAGACAACTTACCAGCATTACTATCAAGAAGAAAAGGGTACAAAATGATTTCTAGAAGGCCCAGCAAGTTTCAGCCGGGCATTGATGAGTCCTCTTCATTGGCTCTTCTCCATGGCCAGTCATGTGTTTGAAGCCTTGGATCAGTGATGGCCGACTGCAGAAACCCTATCTCCCCACAACATCCTGCTCATACATCTCACACGTGTACAGTCAAGGTTTTCCCCTCAAAGCATTCCCTTGGGAATTAGAATAAATATTCCATGAGGACACTCCAGAAGATCAATCAGAAGTGACTGGGATAGCGAGAGCTACTGTAGTCGGTGACGGTCGTCTAACGCTGTGGAGGAGGGTTCGGCGATGTGGGACATGGCTGTGCGACAGGGGCCTCGAGCTCTGTCACATTTGACAAACGACTCGGCAAGCTTTTGGGTGTGTGCTGAAAACACTCCATTGCCCCTCTTGTCAAACACCCCCACTGTTTTTAGCATTATCACCAGACTTGGCTGCACTTATAGTAAAAAGACCCATGGATTTTAGCTGAAGGAAAAGCAATTAATACCAGTATCGATCTGATGGCTTTTCTCTCCCTTTTTTTTTTTTTTTTTTTTTGCCGAAGCAAAGATACTATGTAATAATAACTGAGTATTACTTTGCCACTGTGTGTTTCTTTGATATCTAGCCAGTCAATAACCCATTAAAAAGAGGCATTTCCTGTGGCTGTGTGTGAGTGTTTGGCGCTTTGGGTCTTTGTATGTGTGTATCTGTGCGTGTATGTTTGGTATATGTGAGTACCTGTATGTGCCTTATGAATTAGTCTATATATATTATTTCTATGAGCAGTTTCTACAAATGCAAGTATGTGGTTATGTGTTTCAGTTGGTATGTGTGTGTATGAATACAAATCTATGCGTATTTGTTGGTGTATATGTGTCCATAATGTCTGTGTAAGTGTGTGTGCATAATAGTGTGTGTGTGTGTGTGTGTGTGTGTGTGTGTGTGTGTGTGTGTGTGTGTGTGTGTGTATTGGATCCTGGGGCATCTTTAAAGAGAGATAAACAGAGGGCGATCTGTCACGCGAGCATCCAGAGGATTGCCTGCGTGCTGCAGCAGAATCGATACGGATTATGGGTGCCTTATCGATGAGCCTTTTTACTGCAAGCAGGCTAATTCATCAACAATGACAATTAAACAAGACCCCCTCCCTCTATAGACTCTGTGTGTGTGTGTGTGTGTGTGTGTGTGTGTGTGTGTGTGTGTGTGTGTGTGTGTGTGTGAGAGAGAGAGAGAGAGAGAGAGAGATACAGAGAGAGAGAGAATATTTACCAGAGTTGAACAGACCGTATTGAATGAAAAGAAGAGGTGACGTGGGGAAATAGCCAGGATTTAATTACTCTTCGGCTTTGTTTGACACCCTGCTCATCTCCCAGATGGCATTTTACATAATGAATTCACTTCACTTCTGTCTTTCTCCCCCTCCCTCCCTGTCCTACCACCCCTTACATTTCTTTTTCCATATCTCATTCTGCACTCGTTAAATGCATTGAGATTGTGGTGTGGATGTGAGAGCAATGTCATAGTAAACAGGCGGTAAATAAAAACTCAGACAGGTTTAGTATGTCATTGTTTACTTTTACCGTAGGATAGCTCACAACAGTTCTTGATTTCCCCTTCTAAAGATACATGTATTCAATGATTTAAAATGCTTGAGATTAGAATTGAGTCAGTCCATCACAGACCCAACAACACAGCTCACACCAAGTGTATGGTGATGTTCTCTTCAGGAAAAGAATTTGCCTTCAGAAGTTCTGAATATAGAAGAGGATATCTATGTAAGGTTTAAACCAGTAGGCCTAGACTGTAATACAAAGAATCATGACAATAAGGAATCTGACAGTGGGATCTGACTGAGATCAGTCACTGATTAAGAAAGAAATAGCAACAAACTTGTATGTAACTGTAATACTGACTTACAAGGATTTGTTTGCAAAGGATAGGAACCAAAAGTTTTTGACAAGTTATGTTGACTGGGGAGATATTGGATGTGATTCAGTTTCTTTCAGTTTTGGTTTCGTTTAACATCAGTCTGCTGTTCAAGATGCTGCAGGTGGTTGAGAGAGCCTTCATCCAGCCTATAATGAACTATTCAAAGGTAGGGTGCAAGTTCATTGAAAATTGTCTGTGCAAAACCTATATTCAAATATGTGAATCTGAGAGGGGGGATGAGGTAGGGCCACATGGCTGTGGAGTTTGATGGGACAAAATGATTGGATGGCATTTTTTTACCCTCCTGTTCATTCCACAGATGACTAACATTGTTTTATTTTTGTGTTAGTAGATTTAATTAATTGGTTGCAATTGGATTCAAAACATGCTCTAAAACTTGGAGAAATGTTGCCTTTAACATCCATCCTCAGAATATTAGCGTCATATTTGTGTCATATTCACAGGTGTTATGAACACTCAGGCGGTAAGAATTGAATGGAAAAGTCAAAGTGTTATGTGTAGATTGTGTTAGCTTGAAGATGCTAAGACAATGGCAGAGGTGTGAAAGAGAAAATGTATTAATTTCTCATTACCATGGAGTGGTAGATATGCTCTCTTCTCTCTCTCTCTCTCTCTCTCTCTCTCTCTCTCTCTCTCACTATGAGTGAGTGAGTGAAGGACTGACAGCACAAGGGAGGACAAGCATATGAAGACGCCTGAAAAGAGAAAGAAAGCCAGAGAGAGGAAGAACAAGAGACAGAGAAAGAATGAAATGAACCCAATTAAAGTTGGGTGGATGACAAGCCTCACTGCCATATATAGGACCCAATCAGCATCTCTCTCTCTCTCTCTCTCTCTCTCTCTCTCTCTCTCTCTCTCTCTCTCTCTCTCTCTCTCTCTCCTTACTTTCATTTTCAATTCCTTCCCACGCTTGCCTGCCATGTGTGTGAGTCTGAAACCCTTTGAAAAGAAAGGAAATGCAGAATGATATTACCACTAAAGTAGTATGCCACTTAAATAGACAGATAACCAGAAAGGTGGTCAGCAGTCTGCTGGCTTTTAGATACCCTGATGGTATCTTACTGTTAAATAATCTGGTAATATGTCATGCAGCCACCAGGTAGCCTAGAATCAATGCATTAACAAAATCAAGAATAAAAAAAGCTCACTGTCCAGACATACTACTTGGTGTAATCATTAAAGGGATACCAGGCAGGAATTTTAGAGTAAACTATTACTGCAAACCAACTGTTAACTAACTAATCAATTACTCTGTGAAATGCTGTTTCATTTCTGTCGGCTATTATAAAGTACTGACATGGTTCTTAATTTTGTTGCACACTGGCAATTTACGTTACTGATAAAACATTGGGAATTGGAGTGAATTTGAATAAAATGAATGAGTGAATGAATGAATTGAAAGTGATTGTTCACTTTGCTGCAACGGTTGATCCAAGGAGTGACTTAAATACGTTGAGTTGGTGCCATGTGACTTAGAAGTGCATGGTTGTTCGCACACACTCTGTATGTTCTGAGACTTTGGGCAACGCCATAAAATGGCACAGAGGGTGGGAGAGAAAAGGAGAGAAGAGAGGGAGGGGAAAAAGACACCTGATGAGAATTTATTTGATGCTCAATTTATTCTGTCCACACAAGACAATGAGATGCATTGGAATTCCAGCTTGGTGATGTAATGGCTTTTGACTTCACATGGTTGGTTGAGCTTGACTCTGTCCATGCGCCCACAGCTAAACTGATTGACATGACTTCTAGCAACAGCTGGTTGTGCAGTACAAGTCAGGTAGGGGAGCATGCCTATTACTTGGCCTGTGGTTCAGGTTATGAGATGAGATGTGCACTCATACAGAACAATGTACACTATTTTCAACTGAATTCATGACACACACAGAAGCGTTTTATGTGTTCTTCTTCTTCTTCTTCTTCTTCTTCTTCTTCTTCTTCTTCTTCTTCTTCCTCTGATTCCTGTGGGGGATTGGTGAAACTGGTTTCACTGATTCTCCATTGCTGAATGGACAACCCTGGAGCCAAGATGAATGACACAGATGTGACATGGTGGCTCTTTCTGTAATTCTCAACAAAGAACACAGAAAGGTAGAGAGAAAGAGAGATTCAAATGTTATATAACATAATAATAACTTTCCGTATCTTTGTAGCCCACAGTCATACAATTTATATAATTGTTTTGCTTTGTCAAAACATTCAACATGCCAATGAAAAAGATTAACTTCTAATGAATTGAGTTAAGTGAGAAAGAATGAGAGGAGTGAGACAGTGAAAAGAGAAGAGGTGGAAAATGAGAGCAAAGAGAGCAAAAGAGACATAAAGATATATAACATGGTGAAAGGGGAGTCAAACAGAGAGTAGAGGAGAGTTGGGGATGAAGGAGAAGAAAAAGAGATGAGAAGACGAGATGGTGGGAGACAGGAACAGAGAACAGAGGAAGAAATGAGGATAAGCATCCATGTGTGATGAGGAGGAGAGGTACACAACTCCAGAACAGGGAAGTCTTTTAAAGATGGAAACCCCACGGTCTTCGTCTCACTGGAACCACACTGAGTCACTTTGATCTTCACAAACAAAAGCAGTAGGGGAAAAATCAAACCCGAGCTGATCCAAACAAATGACTGTAAGGCAATGGTGACATTGATGAGATGCACACTTCAGCTTTTCAATTAAAGGTCCCATTGTGTGTGTGTGTGTGTGTGTGTGTGTGTGTGTGTGTGTGTGTGTGTGTGTGTGTGTGTGTGTGTGTGTGTGTGTGTGTCTGTGAATTTCATGTTCCAGCACAAGTGAGAAGTTAATCATATTCATTTACTGTATGTCCACTATAGGGTGTAGAAATACTGCACTGAAGAAAACAGAAAAAGAATAAAAATGCATGAAAAAGTCAATGAAAAATAATGAAAAATCTACAGACTAAGACAAGCCGGGACAAGAAGGAGGAGAAAGAGTACAACCCCTATAACGATCATCATCATCTACATCTTCAGCTCTGCTGCAGCCGAGCCAGTCTCTCTCTCTCTCTCTCTCTCTCTCTCTCTCTCTCTCTCTCTCTCTCTCTCTCTCTCTCTCTCTCTCTCTCTGTGCTGGGTTAGATTGGGCAGGGCTGGGCTGGGCTGAGCTCTCAAAGGTACTCATTATTTATGGGATGACACAGACTGGGTAAGCTCACACTTAAAGGCCAGCCCCCCCAAAGCCTCCAACCACCCCTGACAGGCCCTTGCATATTTAACTACCCTGCTTGCATCAGAATGTATCTCCCATCTCTATATCAGGCAATGGGACTGGTGTGTGTGTGTGTGTGTGTGTGTGTGTGTGTGTGTGTGTGTGTGTGTGTGTGTGTGTGTGTGTGTGTGTGTGCATGCGAGCGTGTGTGTGTGTGTGTGTGTGTGTGTGTGTGTGTGTTTTTCGTGCGTGTGTGTATGTGTGTCTGTAGGTGGGTTGATGGGTATGTGTGTGTTAATGTTGCAGGACAAAGAGTAAAAGTAGATACTGTATCAACCAAGAGCGATTTCTGCCACACATTTTTTCCCCACTAAATGCTAAAATGCCTTTGCAATGCTGCTAACAAATGCAAATGTGTGTCAGCACTATTCAAGTCATATCACCATGTCATCATCACTATGTCATCATCTCATATTCACAGCTTCAGTAGAAGAGCGTTTACTTTTACAGTTTTTGGCCAAAGTGAAGAACTAGCACACATTTTGTCAGCTTGCATGTTCACAGAAGAATCAAAGCGCTAACCTTGATGCCCACACCTGACCTGACTCTATCTGTGGTACTGTGGAGTAGCTTCACAAATGTAACGGTGACAGAAAGCAGGGCCGGACTGGGACCAAAAAATGGCCCGGGAATTTTTGGACATGGCGGCCCATAATGATTTTATTCAATAACAAGTTTTTATTTTTATTTTTTTTATTTAACCTTTATTTAACCAGGAAGTCCCATTGAGTTAGAGTAACTCTTCTTCCAGAGAGACCTGGGAAGTAAAGCGCTCAGAGAGCGCAGACCTCCGCCAAGACAATGTGGTCACAGATGGTGTTCTGCATCACCAATCGCCACCAAAATCGAATCAGTTCTTACTTGTCCCAATACAGACGACGTCCGAATATTTAATCCAAATCCGTGCAGTCCTTTTCAAGTTATGTCGCCCACAGACACACACACACACACTCACACACAGACACAAACACGCCGGTGAAAACATAACCTCCTTGGCGGAGGTAATATAATAATGTTGTGGCTAACTAAAATAACACTGTAAGTTAGACATATTGCATGGATTTGAGAGATTGAATTCAACTAGCCCAATGTCCTTCTTGAAAATTATGAGTAAATGACAGCCCTGGCCCAAAAATGACCGTTGGCCCACCGGGCATTGCCCTGTATGCCCTATGGCCAGTCCATGCCTGACAGAAAGTTTGTGCATCTCATGCTCACTGACTGTGTGATATTCTCATAAGGACTGACTCATGGTAAGACTAGGCAAATGTATCTCTATATGCTGCTACTACTACAGTACATCAATAGTGCATCTAACCTCACAAACTTTACACTTCTGCTCAAACAATCTGAACGATCAAAAAATGCAATTACATAAATATCATCACAATTTCAAAACCTCAGTAAATTTAATTAAGTAGTGAATTAGATTCAGTAAATTTAACAAAGTGGTGAAAGGTATCTTTAGTGAAGTGTTGTATCCATAGTGATAAGAGGATAGGAAGAAGGATGTTAGAAACACTGAGAAAACAGGCTGGGTTTCATACATCCTCTTTGGCGCCATACTCAAGTACTTTTCAAGGACTTTCCTGGTCTAACTCAATGAAATTATTTCACCCAACTTGACATGCTTTTAGTCATGGATCAAGGTTAGCCTAATTAGTGTTACTACACACGCTTCTTTTAATGAGAACCAAGAGGTTGTAGATACAGTATCAACAGCAAAGAGAGAGGGAGAGAGAAAGAGAGAGAGGGGTGGGGGCGTTGTTGATGGCAGTTTTATTTGGTCTTTTGCCTTTTCTAACAGAAAATGTTGAAGTTCAAGAACACTCAGCTATGTCTAAAAAACTTTCAAGGCTTTGATTTTTTTCCCATCCATCTAAATTCACAAACTTTCAAGGATGTGTGAAAATCCAGATTTATTCCTATTTAAAAAGAGGGTGATCTTGTAATATAATAAAGTCAAAGAAAAAAAAATGTTTACCAAAACTTTTTTGACATTACAAATTTAGCCAAGTGCTTTGAGCTTTTGATAGAGTATTTCTTTATTGTGT
>JAODXP020002328.1:25000-27500 GCA_027497455.2 Sardinella longiceps | reverse complement strand
TTGGGGAATTTTGACTGTTTTTTAAAGAGCCACAGAATATTATGTGTTACGACTACATAA
Organism: Sardinella longiceps; assembly: GCA_027497455.2. Lineage (NCBI taxonomy): Eukaryota > Metazoa > Chordata > Actinopteri > Clupeiformes > Clupeidae > Sardinella > Sardinella longiceps. The sequence continues at coordinate 27,440 of JAODXP020002328.1, read as the reverse complement.
ACAATGAAACTACCACAAGAAAGAGCAGACTCTCTTCTTTCACCAGAAAAAAAAAGTTCGTTTCTACCCCTTTCCATTGCTTAGAAATCAGCAGGCGAACATAAGCTACTTTCTCCAAACACACCCGTTGTTTATCAAAAAAGGGAGAAAATTAGCGTTTTGTTTGACAACGTTAGTGTCTTGGATGCGCGTTTTTTTCGGTCTATTAGCACGCCAAACATCGGGAAAATGTCTTCCTGTGATAAGACCACAAAAACAACAGTAACAGGGGGCTTTTGGTAATAAAATAGACATTGTTGTAACAAGGTAAATATATGCTATTTACAGGCTGTGACAGCGAAAACTCAGTGATCAACAACTGGCTCGCAAATTCTTACCTGACCCGGAACTGTGAGCTAGCTGGGCACTGAAACAAGTCACAACTGCTATTTCCGTTTGCCCAAGGTTGATCTCCTTCATCTCCCACGATCGGAACACTACTCGAACTACTATGGCAGTGACACATACTCTGATCGAGTGTGAACTGCCTAAATTTCTCCGATTTACGTCTGCACTTTGCTAGCGGCATATTTAGCCATGTCATTAGCTTTCTCTACTTCTCCCTTGGCCATACCTATGAATCTATGCTCATCTCACATCCAAAGTGACACACTGCCACCCTCAGGATCAATTTGGAACAACAATTTTCGACGGAGAATTCTGATATTTACAGACAAGGTTCCCTAGGTCTTTCTGCAGCCCTCCCCATTAAAAAACGCAGTTGACGTCTAAAGACGTCATTGGCAGTGAACGGCAGTATTTCAGTTGACGTCTAAAGACGTCATTGGCAGTCAATGAGTTATCAGGGAGTCAAAATCATATTTACAAGCCATTTTCAAGCCTGGTGCTGCATGGATTGTAAAACACAGCAAAAGGCCAGACAAAAGCAGAGAGGATTCAAGCGGACAAAAGTCTGTGTTGGGTACGAGATCTCTTGCATGTGTGTAATGTTGGTGGGCATGTTGGGATTTACAATACCTCCATGGCTGTTACAAATCAGAGGGCTTGTACTCCGCAAAAAAAAAAAAAAAAAAAAGAAACTTCTGTCATTGGCAGAGGAATTGTGCTCCACCAATGAGAGCTGGTGTTACAGGCAGAGGGACTGTCATCCACCAATGAGAACTGCTATTACAGGCCTGTGCTCTAAGGCAGGCTGACCTACTTTTACCTGATCTGACTTTTCTGCTGTGCTGTAGTTTCCTCATGACCATTTACCAGTCGGGAGCAGAGCCTAATTTTAGCCCAAAGGTAACACACACACACACACAGAGAGAGAGAGAGAGAGAGAGAGAGAGAGAGAGAGAGAGAGAGAGAGAGAGATGTACATACACAGCCGCACACACACACACACACACATAAACAGAGATCACACACACACACACACACACACCCACACCCACACACACACACACACAGATAGAAACAGGAGAATCTCTGTCCCACTTTGAGTCTTACATAAAACAATCAACAAACAACAATGGAATTGGTTGGGCATTAGTCGTACATGCACCGACCAGTCTGTCAATCATGCAAAGGAGTTTCTCTCTCTCTCTCTCTTTCTCTTTGTGTGTGTGTGTGTGTGTGTGTGTGTGTGTGTGTGTGTGTGTGTGTGTGTGTGTGTGTGTGTGGATAACTGGGTGAGCATTAGTGCACTGAACACTCTGTCCATCATCCTCAGAACAAATTCACAGAACCCGCTGGCACCAGAATGGTCCACCTGGGGCAGTACACAAGAGTGTGTGTGTGTGTGTGTGTGTGTGTGTGTGTGTGTGTGTGTGTGTGTGTGTGTGTGTGTGTGTGTGTGTGTGTGTGTGTAAGTATCTGAATAGGCCTGCATGAATTCCTGAGAAAAAGGGAGAAATATATGAGGAAAATGTGTGTGTGGCTGTGGTTGTGTATGCGCATCTCTCTCTCTCTCTCTCTCTCTCTCTCTCTCTCTCTCTCTCTCTCTCTCTCTCTCTGTGTGTGTGTGTGTGTGTGTGTGTGTGTGTGTGTGTGTGTGTAGGTGACCCAGTTAGTTCCCCACCTGACTGCAAAGATGCTCAGCTGTTACTGGATGCTCAGTTGTTGCACAGGTGGCGGGGAGGAGTGAAGGATTCTGGGAGCTTGGGGCAGAGTGAAGCATTCTGGGAGTTGTAGTCAGATTAAAGGATTGTGGGAGTTTGGGACAGTGGAAAGGTACAGTTGGAATCTGAGTATAGAGGAAAGATATTAGGTAACATTGAGGTACAGTCATAGCTCGACAAACCAGACTTTACATAACACAAGTGTAGTCAGACTATTACATATAATGGTAACACTTTACTTGATGGGTGAGTACATAACACATTCATAGCAGCTTTCATAAAATGCTCACAAAGCATTCATGACTGTTTCATAAGACATGACTCCACCTGAATGA
>JAODXP020002327.1:25000-28515 GCA_027497455.2 Sardinella longiceps | reverse complement strand
ACATTAATGAAAAATTTCTCCAATATAAACTCCTAATTACGTCTGGTAAAAAAAGTAAACTAGTTGTTGTACTGTATATGAATCATAGTCATACTGTGCTTTGGTCAGTATGGGGCTTAAAAGGCAGCAGCATAACAGGAACAGTAATCCTTCTTCAGTAATATATAGTAAAGATGGTCATTCATAGGAACAAACCCCAAAACTATAGCCTGAATGGCCAACAGTATTCAAATAAGTCCTAATTACTGTACGTCTTTTAGATTGAGAGCAACTGTTCCTGAGAATTACTGCTCCTGTTGTACTCACACTGTAATAGCCCCTGCTGACTAAAGCATGTTGAGCTCATAATTAATACAGTATGCAACAACTAGCATACTCACTATGCAAATGATGCAAAAGGTGGTTATGGTTAAGTATCAAATCTTTTTGTCTATAGCCTACTGACTGAAATAGATTTGTTGTTATTCATCCTTTATATTTATTTTATTTTTTTCAATTGTTATTTTATTGATATTTGAATTCTCTAAGGTACTACTACGGCCTATTGTTTAACCATTCTAATCTCCAGTGATGTATTTTGTATTGTATTGTTCTTGTGTTTATTGTCTATGTGTGCTCCTTTATTTACTGATCTCCATTGCTCTTTCCTGCTTTGCTCTGAAGCACAAATAGTTGATTCTGAGAATGAAATGCTCTGCAGAAATACAATGCCCATAGTTGTTCATATATACACATGGCCAAGAATAGTCCATAGGATTTGTATGACGTCAATGATGTGCATGTTTCTTAAAATTATGTATATTTTAAGTAAGTAAGTAAGTAAGTAAATTTAATTTATAAAGCATATTTACAACAGTTTGCACTGATCAAAGTGCTGTACATAGTAGCTATAAGTTCAGAGGTAAAAATGCAAGACATACATGAGGACAGCAGAGAAGCATGCAAACATGAATCAACATAGATAAAGAAAGCAAAGCAAAGGCATGCATGTGATCAGATGAGCAAAGATATGCAGTTGCAGGGGGTAGCAAACATAAAAGTAAGCAGATAACAAGAGGCCAGCTCAGAGAAGAAAAGAAAAGAAAAGAAAAGAAAAGGGGACAGGTAGCTAAGCACCCGAAAAGGCCAGAGAGTAGAAGTGGGTTTTTAACTTGGATTTGAAGGAGTGAATGGAAGGGGCGAGTCTAATGTCGGGGGGCAGGCAGTTCCACAAGCGTGGGGCCGCAACCGCGAAAGCTCGGTCACCTACTGTACGTGCAGAAGTCCTTTGTCGGCAGACCTAAGGGACCTACAGTGGGGAGAACAAGTATTTGATACACTGCTGATTTCTTAGGTTTTCCCACTTGCAAAGCATGTAGAAGGTTGTAACTTCTATCACAGGTACTCTACAACTGTAAGTGATGAAATCTAAAACAAAAATCCAGAAAATCACAGCAGATGATTTTAAATAATTATTTTGCATGTTATTGCATGTTATTGCAGGACATAAGTATTTGATCATCTATCAACCAGTAAGATATTTGGCTCTCACAAACATGTTAGTTCTTCTTTAAGAAGCCCTCCTGTTCTCCACTCAATGCCTGTATTAACTGCACTGTTTGAACTAGTTTGAACCTGTATAAAAGACACCTGTCCACACAATCAATCAGACTCCAACCTCTCCACAATGCCCAAGACCAGAGAGCTGAGTAAGGACATCAGGGATAAAATTGTAGACCAGCACAAGGCTGGGATGGGCTATAGGACAATAGCCAAGCAGCTTGGTGAGAAGGCAACAACTGTTGGTGCAATTATTAGAAAATGGAAGAAATTTAAGACAACTGTCAATCTCCCTCGCTCTGGGGCGCCATGCAAGATCTCACCTCGTGGGGCATCAGTGATCATGAGGAAGGTGAGGAATGAGCCCAGAACTACAGGGCAGGACCTGGTCAATGACCTGAATAGAGCTGGGACAACAGTCTCAAAGAAAACCATCAGTAGCACACTACGCCGTCAAGGATTAAAATCCTGCAGTGCACGCAAGGTGCCCTTGCTCAAGCCAACGCGTGTCAAGGCCCGCCTGAAGTTTGCAAATGACCATTTGGATGATTCAGAGGAGGACTGGGAGAGGGTCATGTGGTCTGATGAAACAAAAATAGAACTGTTTGGGTTAAACTCCACTCGTTGTGTTTGGAGGAAGAAGAATGATGAGTACAACCCCAAAATCACCATCCCAACTGTGAAGCATGGCGGTGGAAACATCATTCTTTGGGGATGCTTTTCTGCAAAGGGGACAGGACGACTGCACCGTATTGAGGGAAGGATGGATGGGGCCATGTATTGTGAGATCTTGGCCAACAACCTCCTTCCCTCAGTAAGAGCATTGAAGATGGGTCGTGGCTGGGTCTTCCAGCATGACAACGACCCAAAACATACACTCATGGTTGTAGAGTATCCATGATAGAAATTACAGACTTCTACATACTTTGCAAGTGGGAAAACCTGAAAAATCAGCACTTGTTCTCCCCACTGTAGATGTAGTGTGGGGTACTCACAGGTCAGAGATGTAGGAAAGGGCCTTACCATGCAGTGCTTTATAGACCAATAGAAGGGCTTTGAACTGGATCCTGAAAGTAATAGGAAGCCAGTGAAGGGAGGTCAGGACAGAGGTAATGTGATGGAACTTTTTAAGTTCCTGTCAGCAGTCTAGCAGCAGCATTTTTTTTATGTAAGCCAAATACAACTGAAATTGCAAGATTCAAGTTTCAATGACCAGATAGACAATATACAAGTAATTAGTGTATTTTATTTATAATTTGCAGATGTTGACTCTGCATACATACATTCAACATAAATATCTATACACAGTCAATAAATACACATTTGAAAATAGATAGAATAAAAACTAGATGTACTGCATGGCGGTACAAAATATGACCGCCGCTCAGTTCTGCACACTCTCTGCCCTGTGTGTGTGTGTGTGTGTGTGTGTGTGTGTGTGTGTGTGTGTGTGTGTGTGTGTGAGGCCTATTATCCCAACCAAGCGCAAAGATGGAGTGGCCCCCGGGGACAAAACAATTTTTTTCCATAAAAATCTACTGGGGCTACATGCCCACCAAGTTTCATGTGCCTCGGTGTTACGGTGTCCCGGGAATCGTTGACCAAAAATTCAGGAAGTAGATGATGGGAGAGAGAGAGAGAAAAAAAAGACTTTGACAATCATCGTAGCGGTCATAATAAAAATAGCCACATACTGTACTTCCATCTACTGTACGTAAATACAACGCAGGTTCTCAAAATGTCACCATTCCTATTTGGCTCTATGGAAACGGCTCTCCACATACAATACAGTATGGATGCCAGCTGTACACATGGACATGCATATAGGCTATCTATGTGGGAAAGTGATCTAAAATAGTAACACATAGATGGGTAATTATTATTATTGTAGGAAATGGGATCTCCTTAATCATAATCATCGAACAGCCTATCTCTGTTTGACTGCATGAACAGTGGTCAGTTAATTAGAGCACAAT
>JAODXP020002327.1:0-17500 GCA_027497455.2 Sardinella longiceps | reverse complement strand
GAGTGTGACTGTGCTGTTACAGTACAAGTGTGAGGTCAGAGGGACCTTAGAGATATAATTCCACTGATCACATCACATGGGAGAGGCCAGACATGGACCTTAGAGATATAACTCCTCTCATCACATCACATGGGAGAGGCCAGCATGGCTACTTGGACCTTAGAGATATAATTCCTCTCATCACATCACATGGGAGAGGCCAGCATGGCTACTTGGACCTTAGAGATATAATTCCCCTCATCACATCACATGGGAGAGGCCAGCATGGCTACTTGGACCTTAGAGATATAATTCCCTCATCACATCACATGGGAGAGGCCAGCATGGCTACTTGGACCTTAGAGATATAATTCCTCTGATCACATCACATGGGAGAAGCCAGCATGGCTACTTGGACCTTAGAGATACAATTCCCCTCATCACATCATATGGGAGAGGCCAGCATGGCTACTTGGGCCTTAGAGATATAATTCCCTCATCACATCACATGGGAGAGGCCAGCATGGCTACTTGGACCTTAGAGATATAATTCCTCTTATCACATCACATGGGAGAGGCCAGCATGGCTACTTGGACCTTAGAGATATAATTCCCCTCATCACATCACATGGGAGAAGCCAGCATGGCTACTTGGACCTTAGAGATATAATTCCCCTCATCACATCACATGGGAGAGGCCAGCATGGCTACTTGGACCTTAGAGATATAATTCCTCTGATCACATCACATGGGAGAGGCCAGCATGGCTACTTGGGCCTTAGAGATACAATTCCCCTCATCACATCATATGGGAGAGGCCAGCATGGCTACTTGGGCCTTAGAGATATAATTCCCTCATCACATCACATGGGAGAGGCCAGCATGGCTACTTGGACCTTAGAGATATAATTCCCCTCATCACATCACATGGGAGAGGCCAGCATGGCTACTTGGACCTTAGAGATATAATTCCCCTCATCACATCACATGGGAGAGGCCAGCATGGCTACTTGGACCTTAGAGATATAATTCCCCTCATCACATCACATGGGAGAGGCCAGCATGGCTACATGGACCTTAGAGATATAATTCCCTCATCACATCACATGGGAGAGGCCAGCATGGCTACTTGGACCTTAGAGATATAATTCCCCTCATCACATCACATGGGAGAAGCCAGCATGGCTACTTGGACCTTAGAGATATAATTCCCCTCATCACATCACATGGGAGAGGCCAGCATGGCTACTTGGACCTTAGAGATATAATTCCCTCATCACATCACATGGGAGAGGCCAGACATGGACCTTAGAGATATAATTCCCCTCATCACATCACATGGGAGAGGCCAGCATGGCTACTTGGACCTTAGAGATATAATTCCCTCATCACATCACATGGGAGAGGCCAGCATGGCTACTTGGACCTTAGAGATATAATTCCTCTGATCACATCACATGGGAGAGGCCAGCATGGCTACTTGGACCTTAGAGATATAATTCCCTCATCACATCACATGGGAGAGGCCAGCATGGCTACTTGGACCTTAGAGATATAATTCCCTCATCACATCACATGGGAGAGGCCAGCATGGCTACTTGGACCTTAGAGATATAATTCCCTCATCACATCACATGGGAGAGGCCAGCATGGCTACTTGGACCTTAGAGATATAATTCCTCTTATCACATCACATGGGAGAGGCCAGCATGGCTACTTGGACCTTAGAGATATAATTCCCTCATCACATCACATGGGAGAGGCCAGCATGGCTACTCGAACATGTTGGGTTATCATGTAGATGGGGGAGGCTAAGAGTCTGGGATTCATGCCTGGGCCCATGCAGCAACCTCTGGCCCTGGGAGACTGCAGGCATGGGGTGGGAGGATGGATACCTAGATGGGGAGCAATTTTCTAGTGAGCATGCCCAGTGCTCTATTCTGAGCATGCCCAGTAGTTCTGATCTAGTGAGCATGCCCAGTAAAGAGATGGGGTCTATTCTATTGAGCGTGCACAGTATGAGGACATGAGGTTCTGTTCTATTGAGCGTGCCCAGTATGAAGACATGGGGTTCTATTCTATTGAGTGTGGCCAGTGTGAGGAGATGGGGTTTATTCTGAGCATGCCCAGTGTGAGGAGATGGGGCCTATTCTAGTGTTCTATTGAGCGTGCCCAGTGAAGACATGGTCTATTCTACTGAGCATGCCCAGTGAAGACATGGGGTCTATTCTATTGAGCATGCCCAGTGTCAGGAGATGGGGCCTATTCTAGTGTGAGGACATGGGGTACTGTTCTATCGAGCGTGCTCAGTGAAGACATGGGGTCTATTCTACTGAGCGTGCCCAGTGAAGACATGGTGTCTATTCTATTGAGCGTGCCCAGTGAAGAGATGGTCTATTCTATTGACCTTCTGCAGGTGACGTCACGTGTTCGCGTGCCCTAAGTGCTGGACGGCGGAAGTAAAGAATTTCCCACTGGGCGTCTAGCGTAGCACTGAGCGTAATTATATTTATCACAGTAATATTCGGGAGGAAAAGAAAAATGATAATCTCCTGTTGTGCCGTCGGTTGCTCAAATAGACAAGGCTACAAGCCAGGCGTTTTTTTCTACAGGATCCCCGAGAGAGATCGCGGCAATCAACCGCAAAGATGGGTAACGTCCTTTACTGTCAATGGTAATGTCCAGCTACTCAAGGCAATGCACTGCAGTGAGCATTTTTTACAGGGTAAGTTTTTATTTACATCTTATTTGGGCTACAACTTTATGGTATTATTTGACAAATGCGAAGTCTGGAAACTCAATTTTTTCACTCAGTTAGTATCGGGAATAAAAGATTTACCACAGACAACTCCTCAGAACAAGTTTGAAGCTAACGTAATGCTAACGCAAAAGTTAGCTATCTCCGCTGAGATCCAGGTTGTGGTTCAATCTAACCATCAATTTAACGTTGTCTGCCTGAGGGGTAGCCTATTCTCTATTCCTAATTTTAATTTTAAACAGATTTGTTGTATCATATGAAATGTCTGCAGTAGTTTTGCATGCAGGATAACGTCTATGTGTGTCTACATTGTCTGATTCGGTCAATTGCCATCCCATGTCAACATTTGTGCCAGATTTGATCTGTGGTCAGAGTTGCTGACTAACGTTAGATTGATAAGATCCTTACATATATGCTGAGATATTTATCTGACGTTGTCTAAGTCTCTCCTCATAACTCAAAACATTCTGTCCAAATGCCAGGCATTTATGTTGGTATCTGACGGTGTAAATTCAATGCAACATAACGTTAGCCTTGTTTGGCACTCAAACGCTTTGTGAGTGAAAACAGCTGATTTTGAGTACGTGGGCTTGATAGGCGTAATTATATTTATTTGGTCTAAGCGTGATGAATTGATTCTTGTTTGAAATTAATCTAATAAACATAATCATAGTAAATAATATACTTTAAAGTGTATGAATGTACAAGTATATATATGTTGAAATATATGTTGATAACTCGTTCTGGCTCCAACAGACAGTGACTGACTTTCTCTAATCTTTCTCCAGGCAAGAAGAGTGATGATTCCCTGTCTCCTAACTATGTACCCACAGTCTTTGCTCACACTAAGTCACCAGAGAAGAGGAAAGCTCTCGGAAATCTTGAGAAATTTCAACTCCAAGAAAACCTGAAGAAGAAGAGACAGGAAGACTCAAGATCGCAAGTAGCAAGAGCTGTTGTTCAGGATGTCATGGACTGTGAAGACCCGTCAGAAGTCAGTATGAGCAATGTGTGTGATGCATTGTGCCAGACAGACCTATCATCAGAGGACATCTCTACACTGCTGGTTGAAGCAGTTGTGTAAGGATAACATTGAGCTGAATGAGAAGTGTGTGTCTTCAGATCTTTTTGATGAGGACACTTTCAAAACAGATGAGAAGGTGAAAGCCATAACTGGTCTCCCAAATTTGATGGTGTTAATGGCAGTGCTTAATCTGGTAAAACTATGTCTCAAAGATAAGCCACAATTGACCTGTTTCCAGCAACTAGTATTGACTTTAATGAGACTTAAAATTAACTTGCCAATTCAGTGTCTGTCTTATCTAGTTGGGGTACACAACTGTAGTGTTTCTAGAGTGTTTACAAATGTAATTAGTCATCTGAATGAGCAATTAGTGCCTGTATCTGTTGTGTGCCCTTTGTGAGAATATGTACAAGTGTCCTTACCTATGTGTTTTCGTAAAAGCTTTAAGAAATGTATGGCAATAATCAACTGTTTCGGGATCTTCACCGACAAACCGAAGGACCTGAAAGCTAGAGCACAGACGTACTCCCAGTACAAGTCACAACACCATGAAATACCTAATAGGCATTACACCACAGGGAGTGATTTTGTTCATCTCTAAGGGCTGGGGTGGCCGGACAACAGACCCTCAAATAGCTGCCAACAGTGGGTTCCTGGATAATCTTCTACCTGGGGACATGATCCTGGCTGACAGAGGCTTTACCATCAAAGATCAGGTTGGACTGTGTGCGAGAGTAGAAACACTGGCATTCACACGTGGCAAAAACAACTGAGTGCATTTGAAATAGAAGACACTAGGAGACTAGCAGCAGTCTGCATACATGTTGAGAGAGTAATTGGACTGACGAGATCTAAATACAGAATGTTGCAAGGGCCTGTGCCAATAACTCTTCTTCAAACCTCTGAAAACGGCTACACCTCTCTAGATAAAATCGCAAGAGTAGCATGTGCATTAACAAATCTCTGTCCCTCAGTGGTACCACGTGATTAGTCATTGAAACTGTATCTGTAATAATTATTTCCTGTGATGAACAATGCAGTAATAATCAATTTATTCAAAGTTGCAAAACATTTATTTTGCGCAAACATTTTCATGTACAGAGAAGTGATTTTGGGGAAGGAAGGAGGGATGTCTCTGTGTGTATGTGTTTGGAGTAGGGTGTGTTTGGGATGGGGTGGGTGAGGGGGTTGACAATGTCAAATAATATAACTTCTGTTGTCTATCTATTAAAACAACAACGATTTATTCTCTTCCTTTGTGTGCTTTGTAAGCCTACCACACTTATTTCTTGAGCATTCTTATATTTATGGGCAAGTTGGCAATGTTTCTTGGCCAACAACTCGGGCAGAATTCCGCCATTAAAAAGTACAGACCTAATAATTTCTTATAATTCCTATTGTGCATCTGCTATTGTAAATGGCACAAAAACAGTCAAATTAGACTTTTGTGATCATATTAGACTATTGTAATATGATCCATATTTATACCACATTTGAATTTTAACATTACAGTCGTAATCACTGTCAAATTGTTTGTCTATCTACATTATTCTGCAGCCAGCTTTCTTTTTTGGATGTCAGAAATTGTGCATGGTTTGAAATTTAACAAATCTCTGTTTATTTGATTGTTTTTAAAAGCTTTTATATTAAGCTTATGGAAGAATCGTGTAGCACCAAATTCTGGGCCCTATGCACAAGCAGTGGCCATGGGCCCCCCTCACCGCCTAGAATACAATAGCAGTCTGGGCACTCCCTCCTTTTGGGGCCCTGGTTACTCAGTCCCCCCTCCCCCCACTATAACGCCCCTGCAAAACCAAATCGTTTGGGTTGTTGACTTGGCAATTGAACGTCATCTAGCCACCACATTTAACCGAGAGTTTAGGCTAAAAAAAAAAATATTAACCGGGCTATCAAGCGAGACAAGTGGGGAAGCGGAACAAAAACGTGAAAAGTTTAATAGAGCACTGTTTACTGACAGTGAAAATGCGTGAAATTGACAGATTGATCAACTCGTATTCAGCTTTAGCTAGCTGCACTAGCACTACTACTGGGCTTGTAATAATGACAATGCTATCCATACACAAGATTGCCGAGAAGAGCAAGCTAGTTCGTACTTTGTTAATTGCATGAAGGTAAGACTCGTGGTTTTTATTTTGGAGCGGCTGGCTTTATGCTGTATGTTCATTGGTGTGTCATTTTTTGGGGGCAGTAGTTTAAAGCAAGGATTATCTTTATGGTCTATCAAAACAGCTCTTCAGCTAGCTGTTTTCCTTGCATCAAAGTTGTATTCTGTGAGTTGTGTGTGTCCGTCCCCGTGGGCCGCTTAGTGTCAGCTTTGGTTATATCAGTGAATGTAGGGATATTTTTCTAATCCAGCGAGATTAATTTTGTCTATATACCGCTTTCAATGGACACTCTCAAGGTGACACACCTCCACCGACAACAGAACAGACATAGACTGCAAAGACTTAGCGAAATCATCGGAGAAACACAACTTTGCCGGTCAGAATAGCGTTGCCCTCCATTAGCTCTGTGTTTACAATTCCGCACTTCCGCCGTCCAGCAAAAATCGTGACGTGATATTATGACGTCGCTGCAAATGGTCAATTGAGCATGCCCAGTGTGAAGACATGGTCTATTCTATTGAGCATGCCCAGTGAAGACATGGTCTATTCTACTGAGCGTGCCCAGTGAAGACATGGGGTATATTCAAAGGAGCTATATATTTGTATATTTCTGTAGTGCACCATACAATAGAGAACAGTTCCTGCGTTTGTGTGTTACTTGGCAACCATTAATGAAGAGGAAATATATTTCTTGGGCAAAGGATGTGCTATGTAAATAAATAAAATGCAATACAATGCAAACCCTTAATGCAAGGCCTATAAATAGCTGCTTGTCTCCTTGCGAATGAAAACATGACAGACTAATGTGGTAAATATTCTAGAAACACTACAAGTTTTATCCCAGCTCCTTTGCTCTCTAATGAAAATATGAATTACAATTCACCATCCTGTTTGCTTCCTCACTCCATATTCAGCTCAAATTCAAGAGTCAAATTAATTCATAATTTTGCACAACCCTGCTACAGTATGTTTGGTTCTCTCTATCTGTCTGTGTGTGTGTGTGTGTGTGTGTTTGTGTGTCGGTAAGCGGTAAGAGAGATGGGATGTAAGTATGTAAATGTGCATCATTGCGTGTGTGCACGTGCACGTGTGTGTGTGTGTGTGTGTGTGTGTGTGTGTGTGTGTGTGTGACCGTGTGTGTTTGTATGTGTGTGTAAGTACTGTATGTGGGTGTGTGCAGCTTTCTTGGGTCTACTTGCAATGAAACCATGCCAGATTTATGCCTCTCTTGCTCTTTCAAGTCAATTTAATTCATAATTTTGCACAACCCTGGTATGTTTGGTTCTCTCTATTTGTCTTGGTGTGTGTGTGTGTGTGTGTGTGTGTGTGTGTGTGTGTGTGTGTGTGTGTGTGTGTGTCGGTAAGCGTATGTAAGAGAGATGGGATGTAAGAATGTATGTAAATATGCGTCTTTGTGTGTGTGTATGTGTGTGTGTGTGTGTGTGTGTGTGTGTGAGCATGCGTGTGTTTGTGTGTTTGTATGTGTGTGCAAGCACTGCATGTGGGTGTGTGCAGCATTCTCGAGTCTACTGTACTTGCAATGAAACCATGCCAGATTTATGTGGTAAATATTTTAGAAACACAATCAGCAAAATAAGTTTTACCCCAGCCTGTCTCGCTCTCTAATGAAAATATGAATCACAATTCAGCATTCTACAGTATATTTGCTTCCTCAATTCATATTCAGCTGAAATTCAAGAGTCAATTTAATTCATAATTTTGCACAACCCTGGTATATTTGGCTCTCTCTCTCTCTGCCTGTGTGTGTGTGTGTGTGTGTGTGTGTATGTGTGTCTATGTTTGTGTTTCAGTGAGAGATTGGATTTACAAAATATGTACGTAAGCATCTCAGTATGTGTGTGTGCGTTTGTGTGTTTGCATGTGCACCTGTATATATGTGCGTGGGTGTGTAAGCATGATTGTGTGTGTGTGTGTGTGTGTGTGTGTGTGTGTGTGTGCTGCGTGTAAGTATGTGGGTGGGTGCGGCGTGTGTGTGTGTGTGTGTGTGTGTGTGAGAGAGTGCTGCGTGTAAGTATGTGGGTGGGTGTGGCGTGTGTGTGTGAGTGTGTGTGTGTGTGTGTGTGTGAGTGCTGCGTGTAAGTATGTGGGTGTGTGCGGCTCACTCCCTCACTGTCACTGAGTAGGTCATGGCTGTCCTCTGGGCTGTAGAACATCAAGAACAGCAAGGGAAAAAATCTAATGAGATGTGGGGAAGAAAAAAATAACTCCAAAGTGATGGTTAGAAAGTCCTGAAAGATAGCCATTACACACACACACACACACACACACTCTCTCACAGTCCTTGCCATTATTCGGGACGGTCAGGACGCAAGGAGGCAGGCATGCAGGTAGACTTTTATGCAGATGAGGAAATGAAGCACACACACACACACACACACACACACACACACACACACACACACACACACACACACACACACACACACAGTGAGGCAATCTCAAAGTCACACTGACAGCTGAAGAGTGTCCTGGGAAAGTTTCTCGCTCCCCTCAGACAAAATGGCCGCTGCCTCCTGTCAGTCAGCTTGTCTTCGCTCAAAGTCAAACCCACCTGGGAATGGACAGGAGGGAGAGAGACGCCTGCTAGCCCCAGACTGCTCCTCATGCATTCTACATGGAGTGTGTGTGTGTGTGTGTGTGTGTGTGTGTGTGTGTGTGTGTGTGTGTGTGAGAGTGTGTGTGTTTGTGTGTGTGTGTGTGTTTGAGAGAGAGTGAGTGTGTTTTGCATATGTGTGGATGGGAGTGGTATTAGATATACATGTATGTATGCATGTATGTAAGTGTGTGTGTGTGTGTGTGTGTGTGTGTGAGTGTGTGTGTGTGTGTGTGTGTGTGTGTTTGAGTGAGTGTGTTTTGCATGTGTGTGGATGGGAGTGGCATTAGCTATATACATGTATGTATGCATGTATTTAAGTGTGTGTGTGTGTGTGTGTGTGTGTGTGTGTGTGTGTGTGTGTGTGTGTGTGTGTGTGTGTGTGTGTGTGTGTGTGTGTGTGTGTGTGTGTGTGTGTGTGTGTGATGAAGCATGCTAAAGAGGCTCAGTAATAACCCCTGTGGGAGGTGTTTGTGTTCCTCTTGCAATGAGCCTGAATGGCTTGTCTCTGTTGTTCTCCTGCTTCAGGCCCAGTTGCCTATAGTATAATAGTGCCTGGGGCTCCTGGAACTGATAGATATAGGAGCCACATTCCCTGCTCTGTTGCCCATAGTGCCTGGGGCTCCTGGAACTGATAGATATAGGAGCCACATTCCCTGCTCTGTTGCCCATAGTGCCTGGGGCCACTCCTCCTGTACTGTAGGAACTGATATAGATATACAGTAGGAGCCACATTCTCTGCTCTGTTGCCTATAGAGATTAGATTAGAGATATTTATAGTCACCTTAACAATCTACAGGCAGCATTTTGTAAGACGAAATTGTTTCTCTTCTACCTAGGGCACAGAACACACATGACAACAACAACAACAACAACAACAACAACAACACCTTATATTTCTATACATTTCATTTCAAGACACCCAAACACTTTATAGTGGCAGGGGAAACTCACTGACCACCACCAATGTGTAGCACCCACCTGAGTGATGCACGGCAGCTATTATGCGCCAGAACGCTCACCACACACTAGCTTGAGGTGGAGAGTAACACATAACCAGACCTACAAAACATGCTTTAGCTAGAAAAGCACCTGGACAGTACAGACCTCCACCGAGGCAATGTGGTTACAGACACAATATACATTTCAGATTGTGTTCTGGATCACTGACCACCACCAAAATGAGTTGAATTCAGTTCTTACTTGTCCCAATATACATGTTGTCCAAAAATTTCATCGAAATCTGTGCAGTACTTTTGGAGTTATGTTGTACGCAGACACACTGACACAAACACAGACAGGCAGATGCTGGCGGAAACATAAACTCCTTGCGGAGTTAAAAAAATAAAATGAAAAATGCAATGGTAAAAAAAAAAACATAACCTCCTTGGCGGAGGTAAAAAAAAAAATGCAATGGTAAGACGCTGGCAAAAACATAACCTCCTTGGTGGAGGTAAAAAAAATAAATAAAAAATAAAAAATGCAATAGTACAAGGAGAAGTGAAGGAGGTAAAAAAATAAAAATAAAATAAAAAATGCAATGGTACAAGGAGAAGTGAAGGAGGTAAAAAAATAAAAATAAAATAAAAAATGCAATGGTACAAGGAGAAGTAAAAATGAAAGTCCCAGTGCGTCTTAATAAGAGTGACTTGCTGTGTTCTTGTTGAACTAAAGTTCATTCATTCTTCCAGCTCCATCCTACTGATGGTTAACACACACACACACACACACACACACACACACACACACAGGAAGCAGATCAGAGCTCAGAGAGGACGGAGGCGGAGAGTTCAGGAGACGGTCGGGCAGGAGACAAGCTGTCCCTCATTCTGGAAGTTTTGCAGCGTATACGGCCTCGGGCTCTTGTACAGACTGCAATACAGGAGCTACAGGTACACATGCTTCTCAAAACACCCTTATTTGCTGCAGTTCAATCACCATCTTATGAGCTCATTTGATTGATATCATCTGCAATTAGGAGACTTATCATGCCCAATCATAATTCCCGCCGGTGCTTAAAACAGGTAGTAGATGTGTTTGCAAATCTGTGCTCCGGTAATGTAGGCCTAATCTGATTAGCCCAAGGAGTGCAGAGGAAAAAGAGGCTAATCTGAGGTGATATCTCTCTTTTCATGGCTAAATAAATGCCACTTGAGCATCATTGCCTCGGATGAATAATGCGTTGTTTGTGTGTGTGTGTGTGTGTGTGTTATTGTGTATGTGTGTGTGTGTGTGTGTGTGTGTGTGTGTGTGTGTGTGTGTGTGTGTGTGTGTGTGTGTATGTATGTGTGTGTGTGTGTGTGTGTGTGTGTGTGTGTACTGTATGTTTGTCTCTCTCTCTGTGTGTGTATGTTTGCCTCTCTCTCTCTCTCTCTCTCTCTCTCTCTCTCTGTGTGTGTGTGTGTGTGTGTGTGTGTGTGTGTGTGTGTGTTTGGAAACATCAAGGAGGCCCCAGTCTCCTTATGAAGCACTAATGATGGCATATTGTTTGGTAATGACTCTATTTGGTGTTTGGATGGAGCCACTTGTTTTAATTACGACTGCCACTCTTTTATTTTTTATTTTTTTATTTTTTTCCCTTTATTCCTTTGGCGTCTTAATGTGTTCTGACCTGCGGAGCCATGAGGGCACCTCAAGGACCTTTTCTCTACGAGTGGAAATTTCACAGCAATTACGGCTCTCCCTGCAAACCACCACATGATTAATTACTTCAGATATTCAAACTGAACAAGGCCGTCAGTCAGTCAGACGCTCTGTGCTTGGGAGAGAATGCGTGTTTGTGCGTGTGTGTGTGTGTGTGTGTGTGTGTGTGTGTGTGTGTGTGTGTGTGTGTGTGTGTGAGTGAGAGAGAGAGAGAGAGAGAGAGAGAGAGAGAGAAGAGAGAGAGAGAAGCTGGGTGTTTAAGTGTGTTTCCATGTGTGAGACCTGTGTGTGTGTGTGTGTGTGTGTGTGTGTGTGTGTTTGAGATATATATATATAGAGAGAGAGAGAGAGAGAGAGAAGAGAGAGAGAGAGAGAGAGAGAGAGAGAGAGAGAGAGAGAGAGAGAGAGAGAGAGAGAAGCTGGGTGTTTAAGTGTTTCCACATGAACATAAATTGTGTGAGACCTGTATGTAATTTGTGTAAGAAGGCACATGTGGTGTAGACATCCCCACATTACTTGCATTTTTTTTTTCAGTATTGTTTTGTACGTTTGACCACAAAGCTTTTTGCAGCTGATGTAAAAAAAAAAAAACACTTCACATCGGCTTTCATCAGCAGTTCTGTATTCCCCCCCCTCTCCTCCTCCTCTCTCTCTCTCTCTCTCTCTCTCTCTCTCTCTCTCTCTCTCTCTCCTTTTCTTTCTCTCTCTCCTTTCCTCTCTCTGTCCCCCTTTCATCTGAGTATAATTGCAATTTATTTGACAGAATAAAAGCTTTCAGTGACTGGGGGATTGTTGTGCTGTATTGTGTTGTGTTGTGTTGTGTTGTGTTGTGTGTTGGTTATGCTGAGCTGCATTATTCGAAAAGTAAAAGCCTGTCTGTCTGTCTGTCTGTCTGTCCATCTGCTCAGCATGAGCCAACAGGAGGCTCTGATCATGCATGAACACAAGAAGAAGAAACCCCAGTCTTACCTAACATGGGTCTTATATAAAAGAAAGACAGAGGGAGGATAGAGATAGATAGATAGATAGATAGACAGATATAGATAGATAGATAGATAGACACACCCATCACAACTTCACCACTCACACCTGCCATGGCGTCTCACACACACACACACACACACACACACACACACACACACACACACACACACACACACACACACACACACACGCACACACACACACACACACACACAGCAGACATCACAGTTCGATAGATAGATAGATAGATAGATAGATAGATAGATAGATAGATAGATAGATCTGTGAGGCAAAGGAATTATCTCAAAGGAGTGGTTTTCAGGAATTAATAAGTAGAAGACACTGATGTAATAATGACCCCAGAAATAGGCTACTGTAAAATAACTAGATTGAAATTGAAAAATGGTTGGAATTGAAAAAAACGTTTCTTTCTATCCTTATTTCCCCCATGTGTTTTAGAGTGTTTTAGAGTGCTGTATCCCCTGAACCTGCTGTGCTGGTGGATGAGTTTGACTGGAGATCTATCCGGTACAGCTTGTGTGTGTGTGTGTGTGTGTGTGTGTGTGTGTGTGTGTGTGTGTGTGTGTACGACTGGAGATCTATCCGGTACAGCTTGTGCCACTCTAAGTACTAATTGTGCACGCTAATGCTGGAGGATTTGTTTGCTAGTGCAGAGTGGTGGAAGAGGACATTGCGCGCACACACACACACACACACACACACACACACACACACACACACACACACACACACACACACACACATAAACAGACTCATATATTTCTGTACAGGGTATATTTCCTGTACCCTCACACTGACACCTGGAGAGAGACCTGGTCCCTGGATCTTTATGTGTGTGTGTGTGTGTGTGTGTGTGTGTGTGTGTGTGTGTGTGTGTGTGTGTGTGTGTGTGTGTGTGTGTGTGTATGTGTGTGTGTGTTGAGGGTGGGTAGAGACAGAGCTTTGTGTTCAAATGATGCATGTTAAAGAGAGATGGAGTGTGTGTGTGTGTGTGTGTGTGTGTGTGTGAGAGAGAGAGAGAGAGAGAGAGAGAGAGAGAGAGAGAGAGAGAGAGAGATCAAGTACACTTTATAGATAGAGATAATATCCATAGGAAAAGGCTGTCCTTGCAAGGTAAGTAGATCATACATGGCTCGTACGATGACTGTAAACGCTAATTTAAGGAAATAAACAAAAAGCATTTGAAAGTAGGCCTACGTGAATGTTGAACATAAGAGAGAGAGAATGTCTTGAGAGAAAGAGAGAGAGAGAGAGAGAGAGAGAGAGAGAGAGAGAGAGAGAGAGAGAGAGACACTTGAAAACCAGAACACATGAGATAAAATGAAAGAGAATGATTTGTGAGAGAGAACAGGAGAGAACGCTTTGAGAGAATGAGAGATTTCTTTGATGACATTACCAGCGGTCAAGCCAGTAAACTGTATTGAATTGTGTTGAAGTGATTTGAGCGAAAGTCACTGAGAGATGAAAGGAAAGAGATGTTTGTGGAACAAAGAGACACAGAAAGGTAGAGAGAGAGAAGGAAGGAAAGATAGAGAGATAGAGATTATTTATTTATTTATTTATTTATTTATTTGTTTCCAGTAGTGTTGAGAAATCAAACTTATACACCTAGGCATACAGCCTTCAAAGATATGACAATTTACACACATACACCATACATACATTACAAGAGTAAAGGAAGATATAACTAATGTTGTTCCATTACAGTAACATTAGGTTGCAACTTGTCACAAGAGTAGTGTGGAAAAAAATGCAGAAAGATATCAGTAGTGCAAGAGATTGTCAATGCAGGACATTTGCCAATGCAACATCAATGACTTATTCAAGTTCTGGCGTAGCAACGGGAGACAGCAGAGACTTTTGAACCCAGATCGTCAGGGTGCTAAGTGTGCAACTTAAACACAACAGCAAAGAGCCAGGCTTGTTGCCATGGCAGTCAGTCGTATTTGACCATAATCAACCATAGTGACGGTACTCCGTCACACTGCCTTCCCTTCGCATTCATCAGCCATAGGCTACATCTACCTTACCTCACTCACGTCAGATGATGCGCTACGTAACTTTCGTAAGGCACTTCAGCGCAACGATCTGATGTTGAAGCCCTTCAGAGCGATTTCAAGCCCAATATTCTCTAACCGGACCAATTAGGGCTGCTGGCTGCTGTAGAGGGTGTGACGTAGCGAACGAAGAAGAAGAAGCAACTGTTTTGAGTCCAACCAATCCAACAAACATAACCAGCGTCATCGGTTGGTTTCGATGTGGTTGGCTGAAGTGTATGTCAATTAAATTGATGGACAAGCCGTTTGTCCAGTTAGATTCAAGGATTTCTGGCTCCTGAAATAACTCGTCTATCGCTGAGGATCAGATGTTCGCGCGTAGCGCTACATCTGACGTGAGTGAGGTAAACATCTACCATCCCAGGTACCAGCCATAGGCTACATCTCCCATCCCAGGTACCAGCATAGTCTACATCTCCCATCCCAGGTACTCCACACACAAGTGCTCCCCCTGGGGGCTCAACTTATTCTAGATGTTTCTCACAGGAGCTGTTTCTGGCATAGGCGATATGGGCAGTCGCCCAGGGCGGCATCGCCGGGGGGGCGGCATCAAGGACCTGAAGTTTTTTTTTTTTTTTTTTTTTGCGCACTCGAGCGCCGAAAAATACAATCGGTTTTGCTTAATTGTCTTTGGGAAGCTTTGGCATGGGTATATTTGTGCCTACAATGGAGGTATTTGGTATCAAATTAAAGCTTGCATTGGTACCACTTGTAATGTACTTGCTTGAAAATAAGGGGGTTCAATGTCAAGGGAATCATCTGGTGTTATAAACTTGGCTTAGTTATCTGCTGGAGTTCCATCCAATAACCAAGAACTCAAAAAATAAAACGAAACAAAAAAAATCACTACACATTATGGTATAATTTGAACAAAAGAGTTGTCCATCACCCATTTGCAGAAAATGAGCACCCCAAATCCCTAAAGGTTTGCCTGCTTTCAGACTTCAGTGCTGAAGTCTCACACAGAAGAAAGGTGAGGGGTTTGGGGTTCAGATCTTTTCCCTTGCTGTAGCAGCTAGACATGCAGAGAGTAACTAATAGCTACCATAAGTACCTAAGTACCATAAGAGTTTCACAAAAAAATAGAAAAAATGGAAATTAGCAGCAATATCTTTGGTTTGTTATTTTTAATCTCTTGTTCAAGGCCATGATAGTATGATGTTAATATTATTATTATTATTTATTTTATTTTATTTTATTTATTTATTTATTTAATTTTTTTTTTTTTTTTGGGGGGGGGGGGGGCGCCCTGGTTTCTCATAGAGCTCACACTCTGGACACACCTTCATTGACCTCGTGGTAGCCATCCCTAAAATGTAAGCACTAAAGTCAGAAACTCTCCTCCCTGTCTGAGCGCCATTGTCCAGTGTCCACTCCCATCTGCAATGTCCCAGACATTCGCCTGTCCGTCTCGCTTGCGGTTAGGTTAGCCTGGGTGGCCTTTGAATGGATTCAATTATAAACACCAGTAAAAGGTGAATTGGAAAATTAGTAGTTTCGATCTGTAACATAACATAATTCCATCACCCCCCCCCCACACACACACACACACACATTTTTTCATTTATTATATTAGGTCATAAGAAACTGCAAACTGTTAGCTAACTAATTAAGTATTCTGTGAAATACTCTTTCATAGTTACTGTTACCTAACTGCTAGTAGTTGTCTATTAACTGTTAATTAACTATTTATAAAGGACAGTTATTATAATGTGCTACCCAAAAGAGGAAGATGAGCATCCAAAGCTGAAGATAGCAAGCATGAGTTTGAAGAGAATGAATCACACAGGAGGAGGAAAAAGAGAAAAGGAAAGAGGAAAGAGGGGGGAAAATGAGAGATGAAGAGAGAGAGAGAGAGAGAGAGAGAGAGAGAGAGGGAGAGATGAAAGACTCTTTGAACAACACAATGGATGGGTGTTGGTGCTCAAGACTTCATTTCACTGCTCATTGGGTTCCATTCAGAACGGTGGGATTATGTCTGGATGTTCTCAAAGGCCCCATGGAAAAGAACTCTCTCATTCTACACATCATTCCTGCATTGTCCTGATATACCTTTTAAAGAATAATATTGTTTCAGTATAGTCACATCCCATTACAGTACATTTAAACAATAAGGCTAAAACATGTCTGGGTATAGTGTAGGCTATACTAAACATCACAGTAAAAGCTTAACCTTAAGGTGAATAAGTGACATAATGCTGTCGAGTGTTTCTTTTATTAGACTCAAAATGAGAATCTGATGTTGAATATAAAAAGGAAAGAAATTGCACACAGAGCGATTATATATCCACTCTTTCTGATTGTCTTCTTCTTTTTTAAATGAAGGTGTCACAGAAGACAAAAGAATCTGTCTCATTCAATTATGAAGGCAGAGAAAGAGGCAGATTTGAACAATGAAGCTTTGCAGACATGAACAATAGGAGGTAAAGAATGTGATTAGCCCACTGTAAGTATAGTCTTCGTCAGACTCACATATTTATTTCCATGTCTTTGTTATCCTATCAGAGCATGGCAGAATCTCCACGCAAGTTCAAAGGCCCTGCTTACTGTATGCATAGCTGGGTATCTACAGTTTATAAACAAATATTTATTTATTTATAACTTTACGTCTCCCTATCATGGACATGCATGCATGTACGGATGTTTCAGATGCTGAAAACAACTGCTTTCGAAAACTGAGTCCACAACATGGAGATGTCTGAAAACTCTGGCTTCAGATACAGATAAAGGAGGCTATCTTTTTCTTTGATGTGTTTTTAACAGACTTCCTGAGGTCGTTTTGAGCTTTGTGCAAATGGT
Source organism: Sardinella longiceps (assembly GCA_027497455.2). Lineage (NCBI taxonomy): Eukaryota > Metazoa > Chordata > Actinopteri > Clupeiformes > Clupeidae > Sardinella > Sardinella longiceps. The sequence goes on along the minus strand of JAODXP020002327.1, from coordinate 495 downwards.
ATTATTTTCTGATGCAGAGCTGGAGTTGAATACAGGCCTATCTGATTTCATACATTTCCAGCTATGTGAGAACATAGTCAAAGAAGGATACAGTGCCAAAGAACAACATTCTCCACAGACTGCCCTGTGAAGTCCTGAGAACATGGCCATCTGCAATATTTAGCTGCTGTATAGGCAGTACAGAAGCCTATGCATATTTTGTCCACTATTTTAGTACGAGTCTCAAATGGGCAACATATTGCTCCTTTTTTTCCTTGAATAACCTCACTTCATCTAAAGGCTAGTAGTGGGAAGAATTAGTTACCAAGAGGGGGAGGACCTTTGGGGAGTCTGGAATTGTATTTCAGGGGTTGAGGGAGCCCATGGCCACTGCTTATGCACAGTGTGTGTGTGTGTGTGTGTGTGTGTGTGTGTGTGTGTGTGCGCGAGTGTGTGTGTGTGTGAGTGTGTGTGTGTGTGTGTGTGTGTGTGTGTGTGTGTGTGTGTGTGTGTGTG
>JAODXP020002326.1:0-28890 GCA_027497455.2 Sardinella longiceps | reverse complement strand
ACTAGATGGAACAGAAACAGCGTTATGGGCTCTCCGGCGGGGCCGTCGTCGAGCTCTTCTCTTCCCCCGGTGGTCGTCAGGCACCGGCAGGGAGAAACTTTGTCCTGGGGAGCCAGCACCATCAACATCTGCAGGTCTTCGGCGGCCCTGTCGCCCACGTGTCCTCACCTCCCTGTGGGCGTCAAGCACAGGCGAGGTGAGGTGCAGCCCATGTGGCCCCAACCTTGGTTGCCACTGGTAGCCCCCAGTTCCACCTAGTGCTGCGTGTTCAGCTCCTCTAGGTGTACCTGGAAAGCCCCCAGGGACCTGGGCCGGACCACCCCCTGGAGATCCCCACCCCTCACCTGTCGCTGCGTGTTCAGCTCCTACAGGCTCAGGGCAGCTCACCCCAGAGGAGGGCTGCATACTTCTCTGGTCAAAGGGTCTTCGCTCACCCAGGTAGGGAGCCAACCGATCCCGATGCAGGACCACACATCGTCCTCCTGGTTTCTTCCTTATCCGGTAGGTAACTTCACCAACCCTTTCCACTACACAGGCTGGCCCCTCCCATGCACAGTCCAGCTTGGGTGACCGTCCTTTGCGTCTCTTTGGAGCATACACCCAGACCAACTCTCCTTCTATGAAGTCACGCCCCGCAGTGTGGTGATCGTATGCCCTCTTCTGCCGAATCCCCGCCTGAATGGCCTGTTGACGGGCAAAGTCATGAGCCAACTGCAATCGGTCCTGGAGTTGGTGGGCATACCAATCCCGGCGGTGCGTCCGGAGCATCTGGGGGTTGGCCCATCAGGAGTGAAGATGGAGTACGCAGCTCCCTACCCAACATGAGCAGTGCTGGAGTGCAGCCAGTTGATTCTTGTACGGCAGTATGGCTTGCCATCAGGACAAATGGAAGCTGGAGGTCCCAGTCTTTCTGATCTTGTTCCACGCACAAGGCCAGCTGGGTAGCAAGGGTGCGGTTGTACCTTTCCACAAGCCCATCACTCTGTGGATGGAGAGCAGTGGTCCGAGTCTTCCGGATTCCCAGCTGCTGACAGAAGTCTAAGAAAGTGCGGGACTCAAAGTTCCGCCCTTGGTCAGTGTGGAGCTCAGCCGGCGTACCAAAGCGCGAAAACATGCCCTGCAGGAGTACCTCTGCGGTGGTGCATCCGTCCTGATTAGGCACTGCATAAGCCTCGGGCCACTTTGTGAAGTAATCAATTGCCACAATGATGTATTTATTACCTCTAGGTGTCGTTGTCAATGGCCCCATCACATCAACCGCAACCCGGTCCATGGGACACCCCACCAGCCTCTGTTGGAGTGGTGCATGGGACCGTCCTACGGGACCTTTTCGGGCTGTGCAAGCATCACACCTACGGCAGTAGGACTCAACATCTCTCCTGCATGTGCTCCAATAGAACTCCTGTCTCACACGCTTCAGAGTCTTTTTCACTCCATAATGCCCCACCCCACGTGGACCGTGCATGGCCTCAGGACTAACCCACAGCAGATCTTAGGAACCACAATTTGCCACTTTGCCTGACCCGTAGCAGGTTCCACCCAGCGCCTCTTTAACACGCCAGCTTGAAGAGCCAGCCCATCCCGCATAGACCACAGGGCCCTCACCGTGAGTCCATGAACAGCCACATCTTCCCATGGCGGACGCTGTTCTGACTCCAGCCAGCTGATGACTTCTTTGAGCTCCGGATCTTTCCGCTGTTCAGCAGCCCAGGCTAGATTGGAGTCTGGCAAGATGGCTCTGCACTGAATTGCTGTGGCCGCCTCCACAGGGCCCTCCTGCACCACATCCTCCGCGCTGCCGGAGATCCGCCCGCACTGAGGACATGATGGTGAGCAGCTTCGTCTGGACAAACCATCAGCATTTTGGTGGCTCTCCCCTTTTCGGTGCTGGATGGTAAACTGAAACTCCTGCAGCTGCTCAATCCACCGGGCCACCTGTCCTTCTGGCTCACGGAAGGAGAGTAACCAACGCAGAGAGGCGTGGTCGGTCCGGACCACAAATGGAAGGCCACACAGGTAATGGCGGAAGTGACGTACAGCTTCAACGACAGCCAGCAGCTCTCTTCGAGTGACACAGTAGTTACGCTCAGCTCTGTTAAATGTCCTGCTGTAATACTCAACGACCTTTTCCCCCTCAGCAGTCTGCTGAGATAATACAGCACCAAGACCAACATTACTAGCATCTGTGTCGAGGACAAACGGGAGCTTTGGATCTGGCGCGGTGAGCACTGGCGCGCTGCAAAGGGCCTGCTTCAGCTCATCAAACGCCTGCTGCTGTTCCGGACCCCAGTGAAACCTCTGCTCCTTCTGTGACAACTGATGGAGTGGTGAAGCAAGGGTAGCGAAGCCTGGAACAAACCTACGGTAGTGAGGCAAGCCCAAGAAAAGATCTCAACTGTCTCAAGTTACATGGAATTGGCCAGTCGCGCACTGCCTCAGTTTTCCTGCCCTCTGTGGCAACACCCTCTGCACTCACCTGATGCCCGAGGAAGGTGACGGTCTGCTGCATCAACTTACATTTCTCTGGGTGCAGTTTCAGGCCAGCTTGGGTTATTCTGGTGATGACTAAATCAAGGTTGTGCAAAGCAGACCCATAGTCCTTACCATGTACCAGAAGGTCATCAAGGTACACCAGACACACCTCCTTGGGGACTCCTTGCAACACCCGCTCCATCAAGCGCTCAAAAGTGGCAGGGGCGTTACACAGTCCAAAAGGCATGGTCTTGAACTGCCACAATCCGGTTCCAGTGGTGAAGGCGGTCTTGGGTCTGGCATCAGGACTCAAGGGCACCTGCCAGTAACCAGATCGGAGGTCCAAGGAAGAGAACCACTGAGACCCAGCCACCTGATCCAGCGACTCATCTATGCGGGGCAGGGGATAAGAGTCTTTGACAGTCACATCATTAAGCCGCCGAAAATCAATGCAAAACCGCCAGTTACCATCCTTCTTGGGGACCAGGACAACCGGGGACGCCCAGGGGCTCTCAGAGGGTTCAATCACTCCTGCAGTCTTCATCTCCTCCAGGCACTGCTCCGCTGCAAGCTGCCGAGAATGGGGTAGACGCCGCGCACGCTGGCGAATAGGTTGTGCATTGCCCGTATTGATACTGTGCTCCACCAACTGCGTCTGACCAACATCACCCGGAGAGGCGGCAAAAGCAGTGTGGTGGCGCTCCAGAACAGCCCACAGCTGCTGTTTCTGTATCTCATCAAGGTCTGTGCTACTTTCAGCCCATAATTGACGAACGACTTGCTTCTGCGATTCTCCAATCAGTGTCGAAGGGTCAGCTAACACAGCTGGTGATAGCTGTTGGAGGGAGGGACCAGGCACAACAGCAGCAGTGGAGGGCGCTACAGGGACTTCAATGAGTGAAGACAGGGTCGCGGTAGTAGGGCTGGGTAGACAGTCTGCTACATGGAGTAAACCAACACAGTGAAATGAAGATATAAGGGACGTGGAGCTAAAAGAAATGGTCACTGCGTTCGCTCCAGGGAGTGTGAGGCATGCGGCTCCAAGATCAATGACCGCAGCAATGACACGGAGGAAATCCATTCCTAGTAGACACTGTTCTGGGAGTAAAGCAGCCCAGACACACATAACTACTGACTGCCCTGAAATCTGAATTTCAACCTCACAACGGCCCACCATTGGAGCTTGCTCACCGGTGACAGTAGTTAAAGGAACATGGCTAGGCTGGATGACTCGATTCTGTAGCAAGCTAGGATGAACTATGGTGACCGTGGACCCTGTGTCAATTAAAGCCATTACTGATTGACCATCCACAATGACGGGTATGCGACAACACTCAACTGAACAAAGAGGGGAAGGGGTAGCTCCGTGTGGAGACTCAACAGTATGCTCAGGACCAGAAGCGTCTCCCTCTATTCTGGCCTTTCCCCGTTTCCCTGCTGCTGAGCAGTGGCTGCAGAATCCAGTGTGGTACAGTGGCGCCGCAGGTGTCCTCTCTCTCCGCAGTGCCAGCAGATGGCATCACGTTCCCCAGAAGGCCCAGTAGCTGGGGACGACTGACTTCTTTCACGGGGGTAAACTGCAAATGCCCTTGGTCGGCTCCATCCACCAGTGGACGGTCTAACTGGGCGTTCGTTAAAAATCCCCTCAATAGAGAGTGCATGCTGCAGGGCCTCGTCAGGAGTGGTGGGTTGCATGAGCCGCAGCTGCTGTCTGAGTCTGTCGGGTGTCAGGCCTCTGAGAAACACATCCAGGGTGAGTGTATTCAGCACTTCCACACTAAAGGATGGGTAGCTGCACTGCGCAAGGTGTTGTAAATCAGCCATGAACACACCCAAGGATTCTCCCGGTTGACGCACGCGTTCATGAAACTGTTGGCGGCGAGACAGTGTTGGTGTGGTGTCACCAAAACGGCGTGACAGAGCCTGGTGTAACACATCCACGTGAGTGACCTGGGTCCCTTGAATGTCTAAGAAGATCTGTCTGGCATCATCCTCTAATGCTGCTGCTAAATGACCTACCTTTTCTTTTTCTGTCCACCCGTTACACTCAGCCATCATGTCAAATTTCCCTCTGAATGCCTCATAGGATGAGCGAACATAATATCTGCCCAACTTTAAGAAACTCCTATTGTGCATTGGCGCCACTGGGGGGTAAGGGTGGCAGGTGAAGACATTCCCCAGTGAGGCCCAGTCACTGGGGATGTAGCACACAAGTAGGGAGAATGCTGACTGGCTGGCTGATGTGTGTGTTTGTCACAAGACACTGGGGTAGCTACCTCCCAGTGAGGCCCAGTCACTGCGGAGGTAACACACTGGCGGGGGGAAGTCACTCTCCAGTGAGGCCCAGTCACTGGAGAGGCAGGCTGACATGACGGTTGAATGTGTAGCAACTGTGTAGATCTGGCCCCAGAAAAGGGATAATCAATGGCGCCTCGTTGCTGGTTGTGAACACTCATGCTAGTGGATTCGGAGGAGAATTTAGCATACAAGCTAACAGGATCACAATCAACAAAATTCTGATGGTCTCTGTAATCACTCGCTGGTGGGCATGGCAAAGAAGTAGCTAAAGGTGCTGGTGAGACGTTAGCAGGAGGCATTGTTGTGGTGTTGTGGAAGCTGGAGTGTAACTTATTTGAATGGACTGGATAGCCGGCTAGCCTGTTAGCTTTAACCATAGGACGTGTGTCCACGGGCATATCGCCAGGTTGACGATAACTGGCAAACACGTTAGACTCTGTCGTGGACTGAATGGAATGCTGAGGAAGGCTGCCGAATGAATTTGTTTGGTTTTCGGCCAAAACGTTGCTTATTTGGCCAGTAAATTCTCCTGGTAGTCGACTTGCTGCCGGTGTACTAGTGAACTGGATGTTTCGACCGACAACTGCGTTGTGCGTGGCATTGCCCGTAGCAACGGTAAACACATCAGGGGCACGAGCAGCAGAAGCAGAGGCAGAGCATTCGGGTAACAGCTACAGGAAGGGGTTCACATCAGGTAGCTGGCTAGCAGCACTATCTTGCTCCTCAGGACCGCGGTGGTCCAGCCCATGTCGGGGCTCTTCCCTAACGTTGTCTATAAAATGGGAAGATCTTACCGGCCTAGTCCCGTTCTCCGGTCGGGTATCCATTACAGGCAGACGAAGGCTGTCCCACTTCTTGACACCAATGTAGCGCCGACGTAGCTGGACAAGGATGGACACGGAGACGGATGTAGCAGAAATCCCAAAATGATGAGCGGTTTATTGCCTATAATTTGAACAACCTAGGCAATGGGCAGTAGGAGGTGTCCAGAAAAACAACAACCCCTCAGCTACTAATAAATAATTCAACTTACTCACTCATACATCTCTCATTCATCAACACACGTCTCTCTCTCATTAATTCTCCTCATCTCTAACTAAACGTTAACGAACATCCTAGAACCCCTGATCATAAACACACCCCTAATCAATAACTAACCTATCTAATCCCCTTATTATTGCCGCCCGGACACCTCCCCCCAATCAAAACCCAACACAACAAGATTGACATATTCTTACACTCACACACACGCGCACACACATGCACATGCAGACAGACATGCACACGCACACACAGAACAGTCCGCGAAGGACAGGTAGCCACGGCGCTACAATATTCTATTAGCCTACTATTTTGGATCTTGAGAAAACATTTCTAGCACCTGTCCTGACAATGAGCATAAAGTGTAGTGTAGTCAGTAAATGATCAGCAAAGAAAAAGTGATGCACGAATCAGTCTATGGGAAAACAAAGAAACAAACGACAAAGCAAAAGTCCAAAATGCCAGGGAGGAGGAAGCAGCCTCGTGGGTTGGGAGTGGAGGCTTCTTATAAGGATGTCAATTAGGCACACCTGGACAGACAAACAGGAAAGCAAGCGCCATGACACCAATGTGCCAATAGGCGGGGTTAGTACAAACGTCAACCAGGCCACCAAAACGGCAGGGCCGTTACGGACCATTCAGACGGGGCGGCAAGTTGACGGCAACGCTCGGCGTTAACACAGTTACGTAAATTCACGACCAAAGTTACGTGGCCGCAACGTAACTCTTTTACGTTGCCACAACGTGGAAAGTGAAAGAGGCCTATTTGTATCTGCGACGTTACTTCTGACGTTCCCAGCCCGTAACCACAACGTAACGGCCACGTTATGGCAACTTTCTTTTACAGGTTGGCAGAATGTCGCCAGGATGTAATTTCCTACGTTGCCAGTCCGTAACCGCAACGTAACGGCGACTTTGTGACAACCAAAGACGTACCGGCGACATTGTGGCAACTTTCTTTTACAGGTTGGCAGAATGTCGCCAGGATGTAATTTTCCTACGTTGCCAATTCGTAACCACAACGTCCTAGCGTCGTTGCAGCAACCAAAAACCTATTGGCGACCTTCTAGCAACCACCATTTCAGGTTGCTAAAACGTCGCCAGGAGGTAAAAAACAATAAACTACTGGGCGGACCTACATGCCCTACACCTACATTTAGTCCTCATTTGCCCAGAATATTACCTACAACCTTAATATTATTAAACTAAAGTCAAGAGTCAAATTCAATCCAAGATATCAGCTCAGCTTTATTCAGAATAAAATGTTGTGGCCAAGCTGTCAATCTTCAACCAGGGATTCTCACTTGCTGTGCCTATCAGTGAAACACAGAAAAGTAAGACACTGTTAGCCTATAAACCGTATTTAACATAGATGTTTTAGTCAATGAGTCAGTTACAGTAGTTTTTCACACCAGACTTGAACACCTAAACCAAAATGAGACACTGGGATGTTGCTGACTAGTGGAAACAACACAGCATTTATCCATTCTCAATTTTTTTCTATTATTATTAAAGTGCAGGATTTTTGAGTTTATACAGGTGTACCTGTATTCACCAACAAAGTAATGTGAACTCACAAATTGTGAATTTTCATGATTAAAGATTAAATTTCAAGATTAAAGTTTTAACAACAATTGATCTTTGCATAGCTACCAGTACTTGTAATTAACAAGTCAGAAATGTGACTGCTTACATTTTTGAAGATTAAAATAACAAAAAACATGAAATATGTACTCAGGATAATAACAATCACAATGTGTCATCGCAATGCTGTCTCATCCTCAGTCATCAGTATTTGTCATTAACCAATTAATTATTAAACTATCAGTAAACTTTAGTTGATTATACACAACCACAGTCTACTACGCATCTACATGCTTTTGCATTTTGTGACCACTAGATGGCACAATAACACAAAGAATGGCCTCCTAATGTCAAAAATCTCTGTGACTATGCAGTTAAGATAGGAATAGTGCCAGTAGAATCTGTATAGCTGTCCTGTAATCTTTGGTTCTGTCAGATCAGTCTCAATAGATTTAGTCCACTCCTGTTGTTTCTAGGTTGATTTTAACTTTATAGGTGTAAAAATTGTACCTGTGCTAATGATGAACTGGCTGCCAGCAGATGTTTTGGCGTCTGTTAAGCGTCAGTCTTCTCTCTCCCAGCCCTGTTGCAACAAGAGCACAACTCATTTGTGGCAAAATGGTTTTCATAGAATACCAAAGCACTCTAAATAGGTATTTCATTAAAACAAAATTGTGAATACAATGCAACTCATACCTGACTTTCTAGGCTTGATTCTGGTTGCAATGATTGGATGAAAATGTTAGGACAGCTCCGGGTGCATAGTGACCTGTGGAGGAAGAAAAACAACACACAGGCTTAGTTTTAATAGCTCCAAAATAATTGTAATTGTGTAACTGTGTGTTTGATTGTTGCATCAAACACACACAGAAAATAAACTACTGAAATTAAGAGAAAGGTGATGTGGCTGGATGTTGGAATCATATAGCCTAGACTCTAGACGTACCCCTAGTGGTAGCAAATTTGAATTTGCACAGAGGTACGTCTAGAGGCCATTGATAGAAACCCGTTTTAGCCTTCCTCTGGAGGCGGATAACCAATCACAGCGCGGTATGTGTACAGGAAATCGTAAGGCGGGCTTTGTACGATGACGACAGCCCTGCTCAAACCAGAGCGGAATCGTCTTTGGCTTTAGTTTTGGACGAATTGCACTTGTCATTTTCTTTGAAAGTGAAACAAGAAAGTGCACTGAAGTTTTTCGTTCTGAAAAAGATGTCTTTGCCGTGTTACCGACGGGCTACGGGAAAAGTTTGATATACCAGCTGGTACCACTGGCCGGAACGCTAGCCTATTACGTGGAGAGGCAGTTTGAAAGACAACGCAATCACTCGCCCCTCCATTGAGGTACAGTCTATCAGTGGTCTTCAGACTATACATTCTTATGATATAGTCTGACGTGTCAGGCTAGGAATCATATGCACATCATGTAAAGTACAATGGTTGGTTAAAAGAAAGTCCAAAGTGTAGTTAGCTTACCTTCTCCAAGAAGATTGGACTGCAGATGGTCTTGGCCCTGTTCTGTTCTGAAAATGACCAAAGAAACAGACAACACTTGAGTACAAGTGGCAGAACAATCTTTTTAAGAGTTTGTACCAGAGTATCAGACATGTACTTAAAGGAGTACTGTAGAACAGAACATAGTATGACAACTTTGACAAACACCGAAGCTTCATGGAAGAAACACGAGGCCATGAATTTGTATTAAATCGCAGTGTCATACTGTACCTGCGCTGTAGACTGTTAGGCTTGCCGATTGTGGGGTGGCAGCTGGTGGTGGCAGTTTGATATGTGAAAGAAAAGACAAAAAAAATCAAAATACTTTTTTAGCAAAAGTGTCAAAATACTTACTTACATGATACCAAAAATCAATGACTGAAATGGATACAGGAGTGCACCAAAGCATTCCATCATGTATGTGCAGCATGCAACATCCAATAATAAACATTTGTATTTGTTGCCATGGATTACTGATTACTGCATACCTGACAGATGTAGACTGTGCTAGGCTTTGTGCTGATTGTGGGGATGATATGAAGATGTTGGTAAAGCTGCTGATGCTGACCTGTGAGGAATGAACATAATGGTAGGAGAGTTCGCCCAGCATTTTGTTTCACGTTGCATGATATGTATAAGCAAACAATTGGTGGAAATCACTGATGATAGTCTAAGTTTACCCAGCATGTGTGATGCTGAATGTCAGAATGATATGCAAGAAAGAAGTTACAGGTGGAATTGGCTTACCTCATATCCAAAAGATGCAGGCTGTGGGCTGCGACAAACATCAGAGTGGTAGAAATATAATACTCAGGAAGGCTTGCGACTTCCACCTGGTCGTGGACGGCTGTTCCATTACTCCATCCCTTAAAGTCTGCAACTGGATGTCATCCAGGACTCTCCCCTCCCTATCCTATACTGTGCTAGGTTTTCTGTTGGCCATGGGGATGAGAAAGATGTTGCTGCGGACACTGGTAACGTTAGTTCCCTGTGGAAACATAAACATGTGGGCAAATACATTAGGCCTACATACACAAGTACAGTATAGCCAAAGCTTGTGTAACTACATTCTAAACTAAACATAATAGGCTTATTGCTTAAGGCAGTGGTGGCCAAGCTAAGGCCCTCTCTTCTTTTTACAGCCAACCATGAAAGAGAAATGGAATAGAAAACATCATGCATTGCACATCATATCATATCATGGATTTAGGCTAGTATTGCCGTTACATGTTCATGGCAACAGAATCATTTAACCGTGTCTCTTTATGATAGACAGCCTGCTGGGTTTTCTTATCTAAAATTCAGTATCACATTGCTTTGAAGCTGGTCAGAAACTCATGCACCTTACGTTAATTTCCCTTAGCAGCTTACATTGTCAGTATTTTCGCCTGCAAAGAAAAGTTTGGCCACCCTCGTGCCTAGTTAGCTAGGTAGCTGATGCTGCATTAGGCTATTATAGTAACATCCACTAACATTAATTCAGCCCAGCGTCTAGACTTATCGATAGCTACATTAAAAAGCGAGACAACAAGTGCGCCTGGAATATAGCGTTATTCAGGACCACTACTTATTTCTTGTCCATCTTTTATTGTACCGGAGAGATTTGGTTGTCGTCTAGCTAGTTACGGCGTTAGCAATAGTTAGCTAGCCTTAGATAGTTAGGCTAGCTAACATACAGCGATATATCAATAAGGAATTGCCGACTTCAAAATAGATTGACGTTGTCTGAACGAGTTGTAAAACACTTGAACGTTGATTAAAAAATGTTTTTACAAATATCAATACACTGTATAACCAGAGAAACTGGCTCTGGTATAACTTTTTACTTACCGTTGCGAAGGTCTGACATACCGTTTGACTGCTGCTGTACCAACTGCCACTTCTCGAATTCTCCCTGTGGTTGCCATGGAAAATATTTAACAGTGGTATCGTCTCGTGCCAGGTGCTTCACGGTAAATGCATGGTCCTCGTACGCAGTCCCAAAAATGGCATTTTGTCTGTTGCAAATAAACAATATTTTATATTCTTCGAAAGAGCAGAATCACGGGAAAGCACATAAAATGTGTGCACTCCCCTGTCTCCATCAATGAGGAAGATCATAGGCAACTGGTAGGCTATTTCTATTACTGGGGAACAATCTGTGTAGAGAGTTGCAATTGATCTTGCAGGCACTTATTTAGGTAGAAAAATGTATCTCCCTTTGCAAATTGGCACATTGACCCATTATTTGTAGTTGTGACAAGTATTCTGTGATTAATGTCAAAGATAGGCAGGTGACTAAACCACCACGTCGCAGCAACTTTATTTTGTGACCAAATGGCAACGTTACCAGGTGACCAAACCACCACGTCGCAGCAACTTTATTTTGTAACCTAATGGCAACGTTACCGGGTGACCAAACCACCACGTTGTGGCAACGTAAATCCATGACCAAATGGCAACGTTACTCGAGTGACCAAACCGCCACGTTGTGGCAACGTTAACTCAGTGACCAAATGGCAACGTTACCGAGTGACCAAACCGCCACGTTGTGCCAACGTTAACTCAGTGACCAAATGGCAACGTTACCGAGTGACCAAACCGCCACGTTGTGGCAACGTTAACTCAGTGACCATATGGCAACGTTACCGAGTGACCAAACCGCCACGTTGTGGCAACGTTAACTCAGTGACCAAATGGCAACGTTACCGAGTGACCTTACCAGTACGTAACGGCAACGTCTTTTGATTACCTTATGGCAACATCCACGCAGCAACGTTACTGCAACGTTGCAGATACGTTGCCATTAAGTAATGTCGCCGTGACCAAATGACAACTTTCTGGCGACGTTGCAGATACGTCATGTGTTAGCTGGGTTAACGCTCACATCAGCCAGTCACAAGCGTGAATCTTTTGACGCTGTGTTTTGATAGGACAATGCTGGCTGCCGCTGGCACGTCATCCGGCAAAAGTTTCAACGCTCTGTAGCCAGCGTTGTCCTATCAGAACACAGCGTCAAAAGATTCACGCTTGTGACTGGCTGATGTGAGCGTTAACGCCGAGCGTTGCCGTCGGCCTACCGCCTCGTCTGAATGATCCGTTGGCTACTTTGGAAGTAGTTCCAAAAAATAACTTGTCTAATAACTGATTACCGTTCCATATGAATGCCTCTCAGAATGGTAACTATAACAACAATAAGCAGCCTTGTAGATCTACTTTCAACTGAAAGTAGTACCCAAACCGAACAGGTTAGCTTCTTTTAAATTTGAGTTGCATATTTCTTTTACGTTGTATACGCTTCTTCAAATATACAAGAGATAGATAGATACGGGAGATAAGCGGGATAACGACCTCCGAGGTGTCCAGTTATTCATTTATAATTGGCTTGGTGGAATAACTCCGTCAGTTCTAGATTCCTCCTCCCCAATAGATACAGACGGCAAGTCCGGGCACGCCCATAAATCAGCTCCTCGTGTCCCCCATGTGGGGGAAAACAAACCCTAAATTAGTGAAGGAGTCAATGGCATGCTAAGCTACAAGTTACACTGAGCACCATCTACAAGGAGCCAGACACATTTTTGAGGGCAATGCCTGAATGTAGTAATGATGGTCAGATGGTCCGATGTGAATTCTGAACTTGACACCCCTCCAAACGCGATACTGATGACAATTTAGATGATGTTTGTTAGCTTCATTAGCTTGCTAACTAGCCAACTTCATTGATCACCACAGTAAATGTAGCTAACTTTAGCTTGCTTAACTGAGCTAATCAGACTTGTGATTGAAAGTTGCTTTACTTTTGACAGGAGCAGAGACGGCTCATGACATTTCTATTAGTGTAACTGCAATAAACAAATGATGGAAAATTTATCTTAATCTAAACACAAGTAGGCAAACAGGTCATGATTAGACAAAACATCTAATATGGACTTTGTTAAATTTTACTTAGCGATCTTTTATTGTTAAGCAACTTTCTCTACCTTGTCCATTCACCATAATGTTAAATTGGCCTCTGTTATCCCCCACGCTGACTCCACCCTCGCATTTTGGGGGCGTTAACCGTACTTGCCGTCTGTATCTATTATAAATGAATAGGCGTGTTTGAGATGTAAAGCCGCCTACAGCCGCCTGCAGCCAAGCGATGCATTGTGGTTAGACGCGGTGTCCGACTTCCGGCTGACTTCACCAAGCTTGTGAATGCGTCACCAAAATACGCCCACAGCACGTCACTCAAAACTCGCGGTAACAAGGCAGCTGCAGCCGAAACCCGCATCTCCTTTTTCTCGGCTGCAAGAGGATGCATCCCACCCCCATGACGTAACTCATTATTCCGATTGGTTTGAAACTCCTCATGACAAATATGACACCAACCACGTTGTACTCACTGAAAATGGGCTTATTTGAATGAGCTGCTGCTAAGCAGTATGTAAGTTTTGCCCAATGAAATAGCCTTATTGCTCTCCAGCATGGCTTGGTTTGCCATCTCAAATAAGCATTTCATACCACATTACTATTTTTAACAAAACACCTTCAAACACAACCCTGTTCCTCTTGCATTGCAACAATAATTTATTAAGCAACATTATATGATTTATTTCGCCAGTTATCACGTTCATTTTAATGATGAAATGAGGGGATTCAAGCTGTTTTCAGTGCAAACAAACTTCCGCGATATCTCCTGACATCACGTCCATGTTCACGTGTTGTTTGGCTACAGCCAGCTGCAGCTGTGTTGTCCACCTTGTCCCCCATGCTTTTCCACTCCCACCGACGTATTTCCGTAAATCTCGCTGGCTCTGGCTACAGCCTGTAGCCGTACCGACTCTGAACACGAACGAGCTTAATAACTGGACACCTCGTCGGCCGTTATCACTTACTTATATGGCTCAACTAAGAGCAGAATAGATGTGGGGTGATAATTGTGTATCTCTATGCTTTTTGACACATTGGAGAGTATGCCTTATTAGCTGCATCTTTTAAATATTTCAAAATGTATGAAAATATAATTATAAAACATCGGAGTGAATATGAGGGAATTATTTTAGTGGAGAATATGACATAGTCGTAATTGGAGATCCTGGAAAAACAGTTTGAGCAAGCTGGGCATTTGAAAATAATTCAGAAGTCCAATACCCTTTCACTCTTCCTCTGAAGCCATGTAACCTCACTCACGTTAGATGATGTGCTCTGACTGGAGTGCAAGCATCTGAGATTGTGCCCATTGAGAGGGATTTCAGGACTGAGATGAACGAATCAATCAGGAGACTGTAGGAACCGCCAGGCGGGATTTTTTTATTTTGACATAGATCATCACTTTCAAACATACAAAACACAACTAACAGTTATATATGAAAGAGATATCTATATCCTGCAAGTTAAATCCATTATTGTGGCAATTATGCCACAGATACTGACGTTCATGTTTGTTTGGAATCGTTGAGAGAAACTAGAAATGATGCATGATGTGATATAACTCGTCACAGGGTGGTTTCGATGTGAGTGGTTGAAGTAAGATGACAGACAGGTGATTTGGCCAATTATATGCACGGATTTTTGAGTCTTCTGAAGTAACTCTTTGTTGAAAGGATTTCAGATGGAGTAGCTGCTTGCAGCGTAACAAATCATCTGACGTGAGTGAGGTTAGAAGCCATGCCCCTAGAGTAGAGGAACAAATGGGGAAGGACAAATAGCAGTTGGGTTTGATAGACATTACAGATCACCATTCAATCATTGCAACTGTTATATGATTGATTGCTGTTTTTTCAGTCTTGTTCGTTCCACATGTGACAAACCAATTTTATGCAATCAGGGTGAAGGTCATTTTATGCAATAAACTAAAATGTGCCCCAGGAAAACATTTCATACCCTACCTTTAACATAATTCACAAATTACTATTAGTCTAACTACTTCTATGAAAGGCAAAGGAAAGGAAAACAAAACCTAAACTGGCTCTTTTTTACGCCCAGCTGGGGCCTGCCTTTGTTGAAACTTTGGCTTATTTGGCTTGTTTAAATTATCCCACTGACAAAGTAAGATCAATTTGAAGGTATCACGGAAGTTTTTGTTGCAGAGAGCATAGCACATAGGATTGATAGTACTATTCACATAACAGAGCCAGTAACCTAGAGACCACAGTGTATAAGGTATACAGTCAGTACAGAAAGTGTTCACCAGGACCATGATATTATAGGGTGTCCATGTACAGATAAAAGCCAGCAGAATGGCACTCAGTGTTTGCGCAGCCTTTTTCTCTGACGCTGGTGCCTGGTTTTTGCGTTTACTGAAGTGTGACTTGGCTTTGGAGGCAAAGCGCTTTGCCATACTGCCACCGGGAGTCTTTAAAGCCGCTTTGCCATCCTGATTTTCTGTGGCATCCTCCTCTAGCTCTGACTGGTCATTCTGGGCTGCCTGGTTAAGAGTAGTGCTGCTATTGCTTTTAGAATTGTCTGTCTGGGGCGCATCATTTTTGCCTTTATTGCCAGATCCCTTCAGGCCAGCTAGGTCTTTGGAACGGTTCTCAGACACCTTGTAGATCTTCCAGAAGAGGAAAGTCATGACAGAGACGGGCAGATAGAAAGCCATCATGGCTGTGCAGAATGTGATAATTGGCTCAGACAGGAACTGGATATAACACTCTCCAGGAGGCACAGTGCGTTCCCCAACTATAAACTGCCAGAAGAGGATAGCAGGGGCCCAGAGCACAAAGGAGATGGTCCATGCCGAGCAGATCATGGTCACAGCTCTTTTAGTTGTTCGTTTAGCTCGATATGTTAGGGGTTGAGTCACAGAGAAGTATCTGTCAAAACTGATGACCAGGAGGTTCATAACTGAAGCATTGCTAGCTACATAGTCAATAGCAAGCCATATATCACATGCCCAGTTCCCCAAAGCCCATGTGTCCATAATGATGTATGTCGTATACAGGTTCATAGAGAGTGTGCCAATAGTCAAGTCAGCAAATGCAAGACTGAGCAGGTAGTAGTTGTTTACTGTCTGGAGTGCTTTGTTAATTTTGAAGGATACGAGTACTAATATGTTGCCAGTGACCGTGACCAGGGACAAAGACCCACACAGAAAAACAATCACAAGAACCTGCAAGACTGTATGTCCACCCAGTGGGTCAAATGGCACAGTCATGTTGTCTACAGTATTGAAAGGATTGCTGCTGTCATTCTGCACTGAGAAGTCCTGCTCTGGCCAGTGATGTCCTTGTTGGATGCCTGCGTTTATCACTGGATTTGCGCTTGTCAAGGACATTGTTGAATTGGTGTTGGTGCTCATATTGGAACCCTGGCATATTCTGTGAACAAAACTGACAAAATAAATTATTTCCACATGGAGAAAACACTTACAGCGGACACAACAGCTAAACAAATGTTAGTTTTGAGTGATAGAAAATATATCTTCTATGTATGTTTATATAGTAGTTAGTTGTAGGAATCTTTTGTTATGTCCATGTCCTTTCAAAAAATACCAATTCTCACAAGGTGAATGTTTGATTGGTCTCTCAGCGGTGGTTTGTTATTAGCCTGGCGATGCCATCCTACGTACCTCCGCTAAACATTTTACCTCCGCGCGTAGTCTGGAATAAACCCCCCTTGCCGCCTTTCCCTCGGTTACTCTACGGTTTAGCCAATCAGCGCACAGTTTAGAGCGATGTCTCAAAATGTTGTAGTTCTACAGGATAGGGACGCGTTTGATATTCTCTCCCCCACTTTCGAATTACATTCACAAAATTGGTACATGACATTAGCATCCATGATCTTGAGGATTTATTGCCACTACGATGTCAAAATAGATCAGAACTTGTGAGAGATCTGTTAATACTGAAAGCGAAAGTTGTAGGCGTGAGAGCCAGGCGAGGGAATACGTCATATCCAAACGTAAACCTATTTCAATTGCGTTGGGCCAGACTGTATGACATAGTCAACAGTCGCTTTCGCCCAGGCTAGTTTATTATAGGCCTCATTTTTATAACACAGAGCAAATTAATGTCAGACAAAACATTGTCACAAGCTCTTTACCCTCAACACTGTTCATGCCAAGACATGGTGATTGTGGGGTTAACTTACAAAAAAAACAGTGGTGTAATGCATCCCCAGTATATGTGCTAAAATTGTCAAATCACAGACCTTTGCATTTTGAAAATGCTGGCTATGGCCCTGTGCATGCAGAGGCAGATTTAAAGGGGATGTTCACTTTTTAGCATTTTAACCCTTTTCTGGAGTGACCCCAAAATTTTGACGATTGCTCCTGTCTCTGATATTTGGCTCATTTAGAATCCTCACATTTCTGCTTCAGAATGGCTTGCTTTGTGCATGTCCGATAATGTCCTTAAAAGATCCTACACCTTTGTTTTAAAACATGCAGCTCACCAAGTGGTTAGTTGGGTCCGCTGATCTTCCAAAGCAATGATCATAGTGAAATACAGTTTCTATCCTGCTTTATTTGTCTTTTTGTTGTGCTATAGTTGCTATTACTATGCCGAATAAATAGTTCCAGAATGTTTAAAATACCTCATAAAACGTGACCGAAACTGTATTTCTTTACGATAATTGTTTTGGAACATCAATTAAAATAAAGGTTTAAGGTTGTTTTAATGACATTATCAGACATGCACAAAGCAAGCCATTCTGAAGCAGAATAGGGTGGATTCTAAATGAGTCAAATATCAGAGACAGGAGCAATTGTCAAATTTTGGTGTCTATGATTCTATTTCATCCAGACAGGGGCTAAACATGCTAAAAAGTGAACTTGTAGAGACAACTGTGGATTCCGCCCCATGGATTGAGCGTGGGCAGACTATACCTTTTGATGCTACAGTCTGGCTTGTCAGGCTACATATGTAAACATGTGAAATTACTGGAAAACATTGGAACGATAATAAGTCCTCTCATGCACAGATAGAATGTGTTTTCACGATGCAAGCTGTATCTATTATTTTGATGTGAGCGTATTGGGTAACACTTTCTAAGATCTCAAAGTAAAACTGGCCGTGGCCGTTTAGACTGAAATAAAATTATCAAATCTCCCTGATTTGATAATTCCACTAACACTGACTGAAATTTCATGAGTGGGCTCTAATGTTATAAGTGGACCAACTTTTATTGACAATCCTAATTAGCTAATTAATTTAGCTAACCATTGTCAATCAAAATTGGCATCAATATTAGCCAGGGAGTTCCCATGCGCCTTTGCACGCTTATTTCATTTCACTCTGCAAAGCAGCAATCACAGAACAAAAAGGGATTTGCACTGCCCTCGATTGCATTTTACGCCACGTGGTGGCTCTGGTATTGGCTCCGAGCTATGTTACAGACGATATGATAGACATTC
Source organism: Sardinella longiceps (assembly GCA_027497455.2). NCBI lineage: Eukaryota > Metazoa > Chordata > Actinopteri > Clupeiformes > Clupeidae > Sardinella > Sardinella longiceps. Next base: position 10,685 of record JAODXP020002326.1, on the reverse strand, counting down.
GTAGCGCCCAATAAACCGCTCTGGACAATCGTAAACGTAGCTTCCGCCACGAGAAATGCAATAGGTAGGTCTCCAGACTAAATATCACTCGTGATTTTTAGTTTGGCATTCGCCAGGCTACATCAATATTGCGTTAGGAGGTGTAACAAGTTGACTATGTACACCAATCTGAACAACAATAATGCTGGGTAAAAGCATTGCCTTTAAAAATGAGCCAAGCGCCTGATAAATTGTGTTGAGTGCAACTAGCAGAGTACCTCATTGACCTGCAGTCAAAATGAACCTCTTTCTTCTCCCACGGTGGCACATGTGTATAGAACTTTGGGGTATGGCTGCTTAGCAGTGCTCATTCCTGCAAAACAACAGCAATATAACAACAAAATATTACAATAGGAAAATCTTTCAGATGCCTATGAAGATGGGCTTAGACATAGACATTAGCCTACAAAAGAGGAAAATGAGGGTAAAAGAGGAATAACATTCTGATGGACTACTGTATTAAACAAAGGATCATGATATCATATTTTTTGCTGACACTGAATATAGTATATTATTATCTAAAGAGGCCAAAAATCAACCTATCTGTTTCTTGTGTGGTCTATTTATGTTACGACTATGTGTATTTGAAGAGCTAGAAGAATCACTAGAACTAAAAAAAACTGTGAACACATCTATTATTATGGCACCCCTACATTGGTTCCCTGTCGAAAGCCAAATCAACTTCAAAATTCTCCTCCAGACCTTCCCTGGAAAACCCCTGAGATGCCATAATGCTTTGACATTTCCTATAGTTAGGGATGATCCATGGTATACTATCACTCCTCATGGTCTCATTGGGAAGAACTGCCTCTGTTGTTGCCTCCAGCCAGAGGTTAGGTGGCCTCTACTGGCCCTACTGGGGTGCTGAGTTGTCCTGTGTCATACCTTAGTTCTGCTGCTGTAGCCGACCACTACCATAAATCTCACACCAGGACCATCTTTTTTTCCTTCTTATAGGCCCTGCAATGGACCTCCCCCCATGATGACACCACCCCCCAAAATGAACTATACCTAAATGCTATCCCCACTATTGACTCCCCTCCTTGAATCTTCTGCACTCTCCAACTGCAACTATAGACAACAAACTTTGCTTTGACTACAAAATAATGCTTCGCCAAAGCCATGGACAATTTCTAATCGGCCACTAAACTACTGACTGTACTTGTACTTGACTAGGACTCTGATAATTGAGCTGAGCCCATGAGGCATGGATTTGCCCAAGGTTTTTCCTAAAAATGATTATTATAAACAGAAGGGGGGGTTTCCTTGCCCCTGTTGCTCTGTGTTCTTTGTACCATCTGTAAAGCGCAGCAAGGCAATTGTCAAATATTACATGGTAGTATAATATAAAGCTAGTGTGGTCATTGATGAATTTCACACCTAAACATTTAGCTTGGTGCATACTTAAACAAAGATCTATACACAAGGATGCACCACATGCTGACACAATTTTCCATCATAGTGTTTGTAGAGAATGTGCTATTGACTGACCCAGACAACTGTTTCCTGTATGCTTCAACATAATAAACCAGTGGATAAATAATCAAACAAACAAATAAACAAAACATTTCCACTGCCTCCTACATCCAAATCCATTGAGCCTGTAGATTCCATTGCACTGCTGATTCTGGCATAGATTAGCATAGCCTGTAAAGAAATACTGTAATCACTAATACAGGCTATACTAATTAAAGCCAGAATCATCAATTTCAATCTTCAGATGGCAATCCAGCCTGTGGAGGAGTAACTATACCTGCACATATATAATGGGAGAAAAAGGTATTAAAGGTTTTTAAGTGCTAGTTGTTTCATATCAGATCACAAGAAACCAATGAAAGAAAGAATGTCCTTCCAGGACAATAAAAGTGGCATATGTATGGAAAAACTGTTCTTATGGCCAAATTTAAGTACTATTTTCTTTTTCTCAAATAAGACACTACACCTATACAAGTTGGACCAAATTTTCTAGTCGCAGCAGTCACCTATCAAGTTAGAATGTTAGCAGCAAACATAATCTTATAAGGATTGGATGGCTACTAAGATTAGGGGCTTTGTTTGACTGTCTGACAGACTTGCCAGCCAATGTCTAAATGCAAGTTTGTGTAAGTTTTATTTTATTGTGATTGTTATAACCGGAAATAAGTCAGCCTGACTCAGCCATATTGTTTGTCAAGTGAGCCAAATGTTTATGTTCAAGGAGCCAATTACACAGGATGTGATGGTAATCATTCAAGGTAACTGTTGACTGGCAGGGGCAACATTTCCCTGAGTCAGGCTTTCTCCTGATCACATACCGGAATAACCACAATAACAATAAAAATAAAAAACATTTACAGTCAAGTTAAGAGACGTGCTAGTGAGTGAAACTAGCTCCCGAAGGTTTGTCATTTATGTATGCTGTGTGAGGCATGGTGGAAGAGTGATGATATGGGGATACTTTGCTGATGACACTGTCTGATTAATTCAAAATTCAAGGCAAATTTAACCAACATGGAAGCCATTATACATGGCTATGCCATTTCAAGTGGTTGCACTCAGTGTGTGGTACATTAGCTTGTCAACAATAGGACAATGCTCCAGGTTATTTAAGGACTATTTGTCAAAGAAAAAGAATGACAGAGCAAGTGCTCAGCACCTCCGGTCACACCGTTAGGACTTGGCGAGAATGCCAAAAGGATGTAGGCTACGTGAGAAAGAAAAACTGCAACAGTGTGTTCCTCTTTTGCTTTTATACCGTTTATTTGCTTCTTTGATACGGTTTATTTGCCTTTGTGGGAATATACTGAGTTGCTGGCAAGTATACAGTGACTTATTATAGAGCAGATAAGCCACAACACAATAAGTGTAAATGCTGGTAGTGTTAACAGGTACTCCATAATTACTGTCAAACTCTAATTGGAGAGGGTTGCCACAGGTACTTGACCATCTTCAGCTTCCACGACAAGCGGGCTTTCAGGTATATTTCTGGGTCATTATCATGCTGTAAAACTAGCATGTCATGTCTACAGCCCAAACTTTGCCTGGAATTCATGTTTTCCTCTATTAACCCCGAACTACCTAGTGCCAGCAGCAGGACTCATGAAGTGCTATATCATCACTACCACCACCATGCTTGACTTTATGCAAGGGACAGTCTTGGTTGTTACCAGGGTGTCACCATACTAGTGATGGAGTACTCGTGTCCCGGACCAATTTTTGCTTTCTCGGTCTCGTCTCGGACTCGTTACTTGAAAGATTTGATCTTGACTTGGACTCGGACCACAGTGGGAGGAGAAGGACTCGTAATTTCCAGTGCACGTTTTATGTTCATATAAAAAATGGCACCTAACAGCAATAATAATTAAGTGCAATGTTGACGGGAATAATTAGAAAATTACATCCCATGGTGTAATACAAATATTCTCAAATACCGGTACTACCGGCCTTTTTGTAAACACAACCCATAACATTAGTAAGCACACAAAGCACCAACTGAGCACTGACAGTAAGAATGGAAAACACATTTGCTTACTCTGTGTGCAGGACAATTTTTATACATCTTATAACTTTGTATTGTATGCAGCTTAGAATCAAGCATACATGCCGCACAAGTATACAAGTGTGCAAACTTTTCTTCTGATTGATTAGGGATGATACAATAATACTTACACATTCGGTGTAAGTATTACATTTACATGTAAGATCGAGACAGGGTCAAAAAGTGCAATTTGTATTAGTTTGTTTACTAACTGTGATATTAAATCATGAATATGAAAACTGAAATACTATTATGGTCTAGGTCTCGACTCGGTCTCAATTTATAAAGGACTCAGCCTCGACTCGGACTCGACTGTACTTGAAAACCAATGGTCTCGACTCTTCAAAGACTTGGTTATGACTCGGCATTGGCGGTCTCGTCCCTATCACTACACCATACATACATGCCGTACACCACTGAAAAAGTTTATTTTTGGACTAGTTCTTTTGATGCATCCCCTTTGCTAAGTGTTTGAACACAATGTGGCACAAAATGACTGCAACAGGTTGCTGAGGTGTTTTTCTTTCATTTGGTGGGTGTGTCAGAAAAGTCTTCCTATCAGCAGTGTATCAAAACCCTGCCGCATTGCAAAAAGATTATTCCCATCATTATATGCGTTTAATCAGGTTCAGATAAATAGAGGTGCAAACTCAGCCTGCCTCCACTCTGGTTTCATCTCTGTGGGTAGTTGTCCTGCTGGCTAGGACTGTGCTGAAGTGTTACCGGCACGATTCCTGGTAACCCTTCACCCAGGTGCCACTGAAGTAGGCAGCCAACTGCACCGTGTTAGTGTGTGTCTCACTTCACTGTGTTTTCCCAGTGCTGTGTGTATTTCACAAATTCATGATTGGGTTAGGCAGGGTAAGGCAGAGACCAGATTTCATGAAATCTAAAGAGGATAGATTATTATTATTACATTATCATCAGACCACAGTAATCCATGTTCTTGAACTGCTTGTCTTGTCACGAGACCATTATATCAACTTGCTTGGCTCAGATGGTGTCCTGCATTTGTGGCAGCCCTTGCTGAGGAAGCTTAAGATAAAAGTGATGACCTGGCCAAGTACCAGGCCAAAAACTCATTTGAGCACCTGTGGCACATCCTAAAGCATGAGGAGAGGATGATGTCTAAAACATCCATAAGCTCTGTGATGTTATCATGATGGAGTGGAGAGATAAAGGCAGTGCATAATATAGGTGCTCAAACAAAATATTGATTAGTACATTCACTAGGCTACTCACTTTTGCTGTCCATTACATTACATTACATTACATTACATTATATTAAGTTACCTTAGGCTACGTAACATTAATGGCTTGTGATAAAAGATGTGTTGAGTATTTTTAGAAGACAACAAATCTAAGCTGTACACTTAGGTTGTATCAAAGTTTCATTTCTAGTGTTGTCCCATGATAAGATCTAATGTGACTTATTTATTACAATTCATTGAGGCAGGGGAGAAAAATGTTGCCGTAAAGGGGTATTGAAATAAAAAATGTTTCAACAGCACAACACCTTGCCATCAGAACCTTCCAGCCTATGATGTACAGAGATGTATAGGCACTACACTTTTTCTTTTTCGTATGCCAATTTTTAGGCTACCATGTAGTCTAATTTTCCAAAACAAGTCGAAATGATTTCGGCGTAGCCTACCATGAAAAAAGACCATTTATATTAGAATGCAATAGGTCTATAGGCCTATACGCTTATTAATAGCAAAAATAGCCGAAATGATAACAGTAGACTAGCCTGCATGAAATTCAAGTTTGTAGGTTGAAGTCTGCATAACTAAGCCATATTAATGTACGAACGAAATAGGCTAAGTTGGTATTCTAATTCCAACGATATGAAAGTTTTTAATTTTTTTTTGCTATTTTAACAGTCATGTTATTGGAAATAACTTCATTGGTAACTGAGAAAACTAAATAAAAATTAGGCCTAACCTACTTAAAAATGCTTACCTTTCATTAAGGAGGGTTGTTATCCTGGCAGCCCAACTTCAGGAGTGATCTTGTCAGGTCTCACTTTCCGATAAACCCATAGCCTAGACTGGAAAGACGAACTGTAGCCCACTCGAGGCTAGCTGTCATGTAATTAACTTTTCATATCTAAACCTCTACTATCTCTGTCTTAGTTGCTCCAAGCAGGTACCGGTAATAACCTTCTTGTGTTTAACTCGATGTTCGCCTACCCAAAGCACCGCCCAACCCTCAGCTTGGAGAGACCTCATTAAAACCAGCACGGCTGCTTGACCGAGATGATCTGTTGAATACAAACTGAAGAGGCTGGAAAATTTTTTGAGTGACAGCACATGCAAGGTGACCTGCAAGAGCATTATGATTGAAGGCAACTGGCATCAAGGATACTAGCCAGGTTGATAAACGTATACAGGAAATATGGAAGTGTATAAATAACATAATCTTATAATCACGAATGGTGCATTCGCTGTATCCCACATTATGAAGATTTTTTGTAAGCATGATGCAGATGACAATCACAGCCAGAGCCTACATCTGCGTCTGGCTCTCATGGTAGTGTGGAATGGCCTAGGTTTATGTATGTTAAAGGGGACTTTAATTTAGTGCGCCCACCATAATCCTCTAGTTTCTGTGCAGCAGGAGTGCATCTGTGCTTATGGGAAATAAAATAAAAGATTTCAATGAGACCCAGTTAACTTGCCCTTGAGCTGCTATCAGATTTTACTTTAGTCTTTTAAAAAATGTGTTGATAAATTTAGACTTAGATGATGGTATTTTTTTCTGAAAAAGAACTGAATTCAATGATGCAATGGGCCACACTCCAGTTGGCCCTAGAATGGGAATAGAAATGTGCTAGTGTATGCAGCGTCTGTGTCAGAGCGTGCATATGCAACAACTTACCCTGTCCTGTCCCTGTCACTGCAGAGTTTCTGGTGTAGGCTATTAAGCCAGCAATTGTGCCTTCTGTCCTAGTTTTGATTCCTCTGTTCATGTGGTGGTATGGACCATTATCTCTGTAAACCTGGAAAGCACTGACCATGTTTGAATGGATCTTCATCATGAATCTGCCTGTGGTTTGCCCAGTAATTAGACTATTAAGACTAGGAAGCTATGCCCAGTTGCCCAGAACATACTCATTTCCTTTTTGCCAATTTCACTGTAGAACACCACAGATGCTCCTGTCCAAAGCGCCAGGCTAGAATATGACATCAGACTACTGTCAAAATAAAAATGACGAGGCTTCTTAATTACAAATTTATTCATAAGTTATAGAGTAAGAAAAAACAAGCACATACACAAAAAGGGATAGTGGGTTCCCACACAAGCATTAATATTACTACGCTTATTTAAATACATATTTCTGGAAACAGATTTAGTCATAAAATTGTTGTGTATCTTAATAGCTTTGAAAGTAAAGGTTAATGCAAATCTACCTATAACATTTGTGATGGTAAATAATTGTCTGGGTTTGTTTTTCCAGGACAATATCACTGAATTATTTGACTAAAAGAATTGTTTAACATTACTTTAGCACTAAGCCAACTAAAGGGTGTTAAATTCACAATGCTCTTTTCAAAAATGGTCTTTATGATGTTTTATAAGTCACGCAACATGATTTTTAAAGCATCCTGCATTCTCTACCAATGCCATGGAAGTTTTGGAAGCTGAAAATTTTGTCTGAATATGTGGCATAGGCATTATTCCAGACAGTACAAGGGTAATCATGCTACAAAAGAATGATCCCTATATTAATCCCTACAATGTGAGATAACTGATGGTTAACTGACTGAATTATCAGAGTCACAGACTACATCAGAAAAACTAATGTGTGTCAGATTCTTTTGTCATGTTAGGCATTTGTTGACTATTCCTCTATGGTATCCCATAGTGTAGATTTAGTTTCTGTCATAAACCAAGTGCAAAGTGCCAGTTTGTGTACTGTAAATGATAGCTGATGGGGTAGCTTGCCTGGCTAACTTCACAATAACCTATATGTCTGCAGGTCACTGATTGTCAGAAGCTATATCACAGCAAGAAGGTAATCGCACTCTATTGTTCTTCGATTTCTTCTTATTATTATTCTTCTTCAACTATGTAATTCAGATCTAACGACTCAACTTAGAAACTTCATTCAAACTCCGTTGCATAGGTCATACTCGTGAAATGATTGCAATGTCTTTTCTACTTTGTAACTTTTATACTTTTGAAACTATGACTATTTAAATATTTTTAAATTTTCCATAGACTTAACATTAGCAACCTAGCAACTGAATAGCAACTACTTCAAATATCCTAGCAACTGCCTAGCAACCACACAGCAACCACTTCCACACTTTCAACTTAGCAACCACCATGGCAACTGACTTGATTTACCTAGCAACCACCCTAGCAACCACTTCACCTACCCTAGCAACAGCCTATCAATCATCTTAGGCACCTAACAACAGCTTAGCAACCACTTCCACAGACTACAATCCTCTCACTTAAGACTACAGATTCAGTTCAACTTCCGGATGTCATCAACTATGCGTCCTCCCAGCCGGTTCCTGTCCGCAACTGTTTCAAATTAAAAGTCCTCATCATACTAATTTGATGGAAAATGATTTTACTATTCAACTGTTCAACCATTCCAACTGTGAACTGTCATCAACTATGACTCCTGTCAACTGTTTCCTCTGACCACAACTATTTCAAAATAAAAGTCCTCAGTGGGGGGGTGGCTAGTTAGCATGCTAGTTAGCATGGTTAGCATGCTAATTAGCATTTTTGTTTTTTGATGCGATTCAACTCAGCTAAGTCTTGTGATCATCATGCTAGCATTATTAGCATGTTAGCTTAGCTAGCATGCTAATTAGCATTTTTGTTTTTTGATGCGATTCAACTCAGCTAAGTTCTTGTGATCATCATGCTTAAGCATTATTAGCATGTTAGGCTTAGCTAGCATGCTTAATTAGCATTTTTGGTTTTTCATGCAATTCAACTCAGCTAAGTCTTCCGATCATCATGCTAAGATTATTAGCATGCTAGCTAGCATGGTTAACATGCTAATTAGCATTTTTGTTTTTTGATGCTATTCAACTCAGCTAAGTCCTCTGATCATCATGCTAGCATTATTAGCATTCTAGCTAGCATGGTCAGCATGTTAATTAGCATTTTTGTTTTTTGATGCTATTCAACTAAGATAAGTCTTGTGATCATTATGGTAAGCATATTTAACATGCTAGTCAGCACTTAGAATTCTACTTAACATATATGATAATTTATGCTAGTCAACTTAACTGTCATGTGGTTCAAACTTCTCAACTAATTAACTGTTCAACCATTCCAACTGTCACTTATCCAATTATGCCTCCAGTCATCTAAATGTGTTGCGATCATATTTACTGAAATGATTTGCAACAAAATCAACTAAAAACAGCAACTGCATTTTCAATGCACTCGTAATTTCTCTGAAATTACATTCTCTAGTTATTATTATTATTCTTCAACTATGTAATTCAGCTCTAACGACTCAACTTAGAAACTTCATTCAAACTACATTTCATAGGTCATACTCTGAAGTTTATTGCAATGTCTTTTTTATTTTGTAACTTTTATACTTTTGCAACTATGGCAATTTTAAACTTTTTTAAATTTCCCATAGACTTAACATTAGCAGCCTAGCAACTGTATAGCAACTACTTCAAATATCCTAGCAACTGCCTAGCAACCATGCAGCAACCACTTCCACACTTGTAACTTAGCAACCACCATGGCAACTGAGTTGATTTACCTAGCAACCACCCTAGCAACCACGTCACCTACCCTAGCAACAGCCTATCAATCATCTTAGGTACCTAACAACAGCTTAGCAACCACTTCCACAGACTACAATCCTCTCACTTAAGACTACAGATTCTGTTCAACTTCCGGATGTCATCAACTATGCGTCCTCCCAGCTGGTTCCTGTCCGCAACTTTTTCAAATTAAAAGTCCTCATCATACTAATTTGATGGAAAATGATTTTACTATTCAACTGTTCAACCAATCCAACTGTGAACTGTCATCAACTATGACTCCTGTCAACTGTTTCCTCTGGCCACAACTATTTCAAAATAAAAGTCCTCAGTGGGGGGGTGGCTAGTTAGCATGCTAGTTAGCATAGTTAGCATGCTAATTAGCATTTTTGTTTTTTGATGCTATTCAACTCAGCTAAGTCTTGTGATCATCATGCTAGCATTATTAGCATGTTAGCTTAGCTAGCATGCTAATTAAGCATTTTTGGTTTTTCATGCAATTCAACTCAGCTAAGTCTTCTGATCATCATGTTAATATTATTAACATGCTAGTTAGCATGGTTAGCATGCTAATTAGCATTTTTGTTTTTTGATGCTATTCAACTCAGCTAAGTCCTCTGATCATCATGCTAGCATAATTAGCATTCTAGCTAGCATGGTCAGCATGCTAATTAACATTTTTGTTTTTTTATGCTATTCAACTAAGATAACTCTTGTGATCATCATGGTAGCATATTTAACATGCTAGTCAGCACTTAGAATTCTACTTAACATATATGATAATTTATGCTAGTCAACTTAACTGTCATGTGGTTCAAACTTCTCAACTAATTAACTGTTCAACCATTCCAACTGTCACTTATCCAATTATGCCTCCAGTCATCTAAATGTGTTGCAATCATATTTACTGAAATGATTTGCAACAAAATCAACTAAAAACAGCAACTGCATTTTCAATGCACTCGTAATTTCTCTGAAATTACATTCTCTAGTTATTATTATTATTCTTCAACTATGCTAATTCAGCTCTAACGACTCAACTTAGAAACTTCATTCAAACTACGTTTACGATAGGTCATACTTCTGAAGTTTATGTGCAATGTCTTTTTTATTTTGTAACTTTTATACTTTTTACAACTATGACTATTTTAAACTTTTTTAAATTTCCCATAGACTTAACATTAGCAACCTAGCAACTGTATAGCAACTACTTCAAATATCCTAGCAACTGCTGGCAACCATGGCAACCACTTCCACACTTGAAACTTAGCAACCACCATGGCAACTGATTTGATTTACCTAGCAACCACCCTAGCAACCACTTCACCTACCTAGCAACAGCCTATCAATCATCTTAGGTACCTAACAACAGC
>JAODXP020002325.1:15000-28492 GCA_027497455.2 Sardinella longiceps | reverse complement strand
AAAAAAAAGGAAAAAGAAAAGTATAATTCAGTTACTGCAACGGCACTGCAACCGATAACCGCTTTAGAAAGGCAATAAAAGGTGTCTTTTTTACAAAAAAAAAAAAAGTATGTCAAAGCTACACAGAACATTGTGGCAATTAACATGTCCCAATTAACATGTGGAAACATACCAAGAGGGTTTAAAAAAAAACAAAAAACAAAACAAACAATCTACACCTCTTGAACACGAGGCACATGGTAGAGACTCAGGTCACAGAGCGGCAGCCATGTTGGATCTTGCTCAGTGCCTGCGTCTCCTAGGTAACGAGGCCTTTAGCCGATGCGGACAAGATCAGACAAGACAACCAATGGCGTTTCAGCACCTTACATTCATTCTACCTACATGGACCCCATTGAGTAAGAAGTTGCTTGTCCCCATGACTAATAAATATGGTGTGCTACATTCTATCTGCGTTACTGTACATTCAACAAAAGAACACATCAGTCCATGGATATCCACAATGAGGGGGATGTGTAGTTGCCATTGTAGTCAGAAACGGGGGTCGGTTTCCCAGAAGCAAAGTAGCTAACCAGTTAGCAAGCTAGTTAATTGGCAATGGGAAATTGCATTGCAATCAAGATAGTTGCTAACTTACTGTAGGAAGCATCTATGCTTCTGGGGAACAGATGCCAGATTCTTATTGGGCCAGACCAGATACTCAGTAGCCTGGTGGAGCAATAAAAATATAGTCCCAATTCTCTATTGCCAATTTAAGTACAAATATCTAATTGAAGTATAGAAATGTCTTAAAATCCTGATAGGAAATTTGTTTAATCAAACCCTTGCTGTATAATCAAAAGAGTAATCAACCTCAAAATTGTAATTTGTTAAAATCCTCCCTGGTGCCAGGCAATCTGGTTTCATTTTTTTTGTACAAAATGGACTTCCATCACCACTACCTTCTATACATGCCTTAGGTGTTTTACACGAAGCTCGGCCATTTTCCAAATGCTTTGTGAATGTATTTAAGAACTAGCATTGATATGGCACCTCCCATCCAGACATTCCTTACTTACACACACAAACACTTTGCACATACACCCACCTTCAACCATACACTCACACAGTTGCATACACATCTAAGAAAACAAAAATATATTTATAAATATAAAAAGCCTAGAAAAAAAAAAAAGAATGAGTCACTCTTTCATGAGTGACTTGTACATTCAGGTACTTTGAAGTGTAGAAGTGCATTGTACCCTTGAACCCTCTGAAGGAAATCAACCCCATCAGTCCAGGGAACCCAAGAAGTCTATCCTACATCCCACTTCCCACATCCAACTGGATCATCCCCCCCCCCCCCACCCCCACATTCCACCCAATCCCACCCAACCCCATCAGTCCAGGAAACCCAAGCAGTCCATCCCACAACCCACTTCCCAGATCCAACTGGAACATCCCACATCCCATCCCATCGTCCCGTCGGCCCCAGTCAAGTCCAGTCCATTGTGAGCACGCTCAGTACTCCTCCACCAGGGTTCCGGCCGGGGAGGAGGAGTAGAGTTTGCGCTTGATGAGGCGAAAGCCGGGGCTGAGTTTGAGTGCGTGACGGAAGCCGGGCGCGAAGCAGGCGGCTCCGATGAGGAAGAAGTCCCTGAGGCTGGGCCAGGCGCTGGCGTCCTGTTTGAAGACCAGCGTCAGCTCGAAGGTGGGCACCACGCTGGCGTCGCACACGATGCGCTCCAGGCGCTTGCATCCGCCGCGTTCCGCTTCGAGCAGCACGTGCAGCACGCAGCCGCGCAGGCCGCAGGGCTCGGCCGACGACAGGCGCAGCACGTCGCGGGCGATGCGACGAGTCAGCGTCTCGGGGACCAGGACCTCGGCGCAGTGCAGGGTGCTCTTCTTGGCGCGAGACAGGCAGTTCTCCAGCAGCTTAGCCAGCTGTTTGCACGTGCCATCCTCCTGGCGAAGAGACTCCGCATCAACGCCACCCAGGCCCAGGCTTAGACCCACCGGGGGCTCCGCCAAACAACGCTCCCAGAAGTCCAGCTCTGGATGGAGGGATAGATAGATAGAGAGAGAGAGAGAGAGAGAGAGAGAGAGAGAGAGAGAGAGAGAGAGAGAGAGAGAGAGAGAGAGAGAGAGGGGAGGATAGAGGATAGAGGAACAGAGGAAAGGTTGGAAGAGGAGAGAATAGAAAAGAGGAGTTGAAGGAAGAGATGGAAGGAGCAATGAAGAGAGAGAAGAGGAGAGAGAGAAGAGGAGGGGAGGGGAGGAGAGAAAAGGCCAACAAAGGTCATCAGTGAAACTGGACACCCAGCACAAGTAATGAATAGAGATGAGGGCTGTGCTGTGCAGATTAAATACATGCAGCTACAGGATGCTTGTAAACAGCACTATAATAAACCCAAGTCTTTCAGTTATTATTAAATTGCTAGACTTAATAAGAAGTCTTTAATAATAAGCCCTGAGTCAATCAGTAATTATTTAAGTAAAGAGTTTGCTAGCTTTCAATCCACACAATGAGCATATCATAAAATTAAAAAATGAAATATAAATAAATATGGCCCTATAAATGATGGAACATAGGTAATTTAAAGATTAATGTCGTTTTTTTGTTTTGTAATCCATGACTTATTTTTTTCTAGAACCTAGAAGCAAACGCAGGACCTGCGCAGACAACAGCAGAGGAGCTGCTGAATGTGGATGACTTCATCATTCGGCTGACTCCAACCCCTCCCCTCCCCGTATGAGGCGCAGCAGCTCTGCACCACTGCCTACCGGCCCGGGTAAACAACCCCTCTAGCTGCATAATAATCATTTGGAGAACGGTCCAGCTCAATCCGCAGCTCAACCGATGGAAAAAACAAGCTATGTTATGCACAAAGAAAAGGCCAATCTTACCATCTTCGATGTAGCTCTGGTCATAGCGACGGTCGAATGCTTCCGATATGCATTCCGAGTTCTTGTTTTTCAGCGTGCTTGTTGCAACCATGGTTATTAGTTGTTTCTTAAATATAAAGTGCTGGAGAGAAAGAAAAACAAGTTTAGAAAGCGGTTAACACCCCAAAAAATCAAAATACTGTTGCAGTTAAGACGGATATCGCTTGCAAGAAAGCCTACGAAGTAACGTTAGGTTAATTTACATGGCGAATCATTTAAACATTGCCGGTCATTCAAACGCTTTTTAAAAAACAAGACAAAACTCAGGCAGGTAGGCAATGTCATAGTTTACCGACAGAAATAAGCATTACAATTACTCAAAGTAGAAAAGGCTAGGCTACTAGTTTTGCATAGCAAATAAGACAAATATTGTACTTTCAGCCGGCTAACTAACCTACAGTAGTTTGAATGAACAAGTTTTGGAGCTACTTAGCAAGATTATCTCTTAGCATGCTGTTGCTCAAGCCTCAGATGAAAAAGGATCACAAAGATTGAACTTACCTTAATAAATTTTGTTTCAGTAAAATAAGTTAATTTGATTTCAGATAAATAGTTCCCCCACTCACACAACTTCCCCAGCCACACTCACAGTCAACCCACTCTCACACACGTCTGAAACAGCATGCGCTGCTCTTTCTGGTCTTTATAGATTCTCAGAACAGCTGACGGCAACGGGTCAGCCAATCAGAGCTCGCCTAACGTTCTGGAAGTCACTCACTTTGCCAGGCAACCGGCTCGCGCGCTGTCATTCCATTCCATGGCTCACTGTGTGGCTGTATCGAAGGTTTTGATTGGTCCAAGTAGAAACTCCAACAGCCAATCGAACATTGCACATTAGCTGTTGCTATCTATTAATTTTTACCCGTAGGCTGTGTTGTTCGGGATGCAGAATGCATCAGATAATAACAAGTTACATCACTAAATACAGAGAATACAATGTAACTAGATTTGCAATTCCAAGGAATTACACAGTGCATGCAAACGTTTAAAAAAGTACACTTAGAAAGTGATCGTAGAAAAAAGTAGAAAAGTAGAGTAAAGAGGAAACTTGTTTAGGCAATCAAAGTTACTAGTCAAGTAGCAAAGAAAATGTTGCTACCTTGATCATGTTGTTGAATAGTTGAAAAAAAAAGAAAATGGTGCTGGTTGCTGTATTGGTTGTTATGTTGATTGCAAGGGTACTTTTGGTTGTTGTTAGGCCGTTGCTAGGGCGGATATGGTGGTTACTATGCTGGTTGTTACATTGATCATGTTGGTTGCTATGTCTAGTGCTTGGTCATCAGTGTGGAAGCGGTTCCTAGGACATTGCAGGGCTTCTTGAGGTTGTTGCTAGGCTGTTGCCAGGTAAGTTATGGTGGTTGCTACGTTGATCATGTTGGTTGCAATGTTCATTGCTAGGTCATTGTGGAAGTGCTTCCTGGAAGGTGGCATTGGTGCTTAAGGTTGTTGTTCGGCAGTTGCTAGGGTGGACATGTAGGTTGCTATGCTGGTTGCTACGTTGATCATGTTGGTTGCCATGTTCATTGCTATATCATTATTGATGGAGTGGTTCTAAAGACATTGCAAGGCTGCTGGAGGCAGTTGCTAGGCTGTTGCTAGGGCGGATATGGTGGTTGCTATGCTGTTTGCCATGTTTAGCATGTTGGTTGCTATGTCAATTGCCATAGGGGTGTCTGAGGTTGTTACTAGGCCATTGCGAGGGCGGATATGTTGGTTGCTACATTGATCTTGTTGGTTGATATATTGCTAGGTCATCATGGGAGTTGTTAGCAGTGGCTATTGTTAATGTTGATGAATGGGTGATTATTGAATAGTTGAAAAAAAAAGATAGTTGATGACAGTTCGAATGAACATGGCCCGTATCAGTAGTTAAATTAGTGATAAAAGGTGGACGCAGCCTTTGGCTGCGTCAAATGGTTCGTTGTTGATGATTACATAAAAAGTTGCTTTGTGTAAATTTGTTTAAAAATGTTGAAATAGGAAATAGTTGAAATAGGAAAAGATGTGGAAAAAAGTTGCAAAAAATGTTGAATATAATACAGAGAATTGAAGAGAAAAAAAAGGAAAATATGTAGGCTAGGCCTGAAAGGTTGCCAAAAAGTTGAAGAGATAATACAGAGAATTGAAGAGAAAAAGGCAAAGATGTACAGTAAAAAGTTGGCAAAAAGTTGAAGGAAAATAGGCAAAAATGTCAAATGTCGATGAAAAAGTGAATAGATAATTGAAGAGAATTGAAGACAAAAAGGTGAAGACGTAAATAGTTGCCAAAAGTTGAACAGATAATACAGAGAATCAAAGAAAAAAATGTCAAAGATGAAAGAGTTGTTAAAAGTTGAATAGATGATACAGAGAATTGAAAAGAAAAAGACAGTAGAAGAGGGAAAAGGCAAAGAGGCTCGCTTCGCGAGCCTTTTGCCTCAGCAAATGGAAGTGAAATAAGCTGAAATAGCCCATTAGGTTAATAGAAATGAACTGGAAAGGTTAATATAGCAGATAACAGAATGTTTGTGGAAATAGAATCCTAGAAGTTCCACTAGTCTGCTGAAAGTTCTCTGGAATGTTTACAGTAGTCAAGAAAGCAACAATAGAATGTTTACAGTAGTTAAGGTAGCAACAATAGGAAGTAGAATTCTGTTGTGGAACTCTGAAAATTCCATAATTTGTGAAAAAAAGCACTTTTTTCGCTCGTGTATCGCAGATAGTAGAAAAAGTAAAAATAGTAGAAAAGTGAAATGTCATAGCATAACAACACAAATCGAGACCTACGAGATGAAGTTTGAATGAAGTTTCTAGGTGAAACGGTTATTGAGAAAAGCGAGCATTGAAGAATAATAATAATAATAAAAAGAAGAAGAAGCCAACGGAGAACAGTACAGTGCATCGCTTTGCATGCACTGTAATTATATTAAAATAGATTAATTATCCTTAAAAAAAACTACACAAAAAGGCTGTAAATCAATAGCCAAATCCTATAGGCCTTTTGAAGCAAAAAAGGCAGTTGATTTAGACATCACAGACTTCATGAACATGAAAAACAATCCAGGGATTTATGTTTTAGATTGAGATTGTCACTCTTGTCAACATGTGTCATTGGGCTCCTTGTTCTATTATTAGACTGCTGAAGGATTTTAGCATTCCTAACAGGTAGCACTCGGCTCGTGCAAGAAATGAAAAGAGGATGGGCAGCAATTTATTTATTTATTTATTATTATTATTATTATTATTATTATTATTATTATTATTATTATTATCATTCATAGGCTACACACAGACATGCACTCACACACACACACACACACACACACACACACACACACACACACACACACACACAGGACCAGTTGATGTAGCCTAGTATTCATGTGTGACTAGGAGGAAAAGAGTCACAAACAGGTTAAAGGCTAGATAGACTTTCATATCACCTAAACTGTTCTCTCCACTCCCTTCTCACTATAAATGTATTGCCTGCAGAAGTACAGTAGCCTACATGCATACACTGCACAGATCATTTGAAACCCCCAAAGGCACAAACAAGTTTTCACTTGTCACAATGCCAGTGCTGAGAGAGAGAGAGAGAGAGAAAGCATGGGGGGCTACACACATACACAAACACTGCCACACAAATTCACACATTTACAGCGAGAGAGAGAGAGAGAGAGAGAGAGAGAGAGAGAGAGAGAGAGAGAGAGAGAGAGCATGTTGGCCTGCACACACACACACACACACACACACACACACACACACAAACACACACAGACACGCTGATGGCACATACAGTAGATCACTGCACGCTGTGCACAGAAACCAGCGTTAGGGAAAGCAGGTTTTCTCTTTCTTTGCCCAAGTGATAAAGAGTGTGTGGCCCTCCTGTCCTGGCAGCCCCTACCAGGTCTCTCTCTCTCTCTCTCTCTCTCTCTCACACACACACACACACACACACACACACACACACACACGTCCTGGCCGTTAGGCCGCCCCTACCAGGTCACATGGACCGAAAAAGATCCTCCCTAGAACTCAGTCACGTGTTGCCTATGGCTCAGGTCTGTCCTGGCTCTCTCTCAAACATTCAAACACACACACACACACACACACACACACACACACACACACACACACACACACTATCTGTCTCTTTTGCAGAACAGCTGACAGAGTTTTGTCACAGCAGTGGAAAACTCAATAAGCCTTCCCCAATGGTGCCAGTCAGCACAACTAAAACTACAGTACTGTAATAATTACTCTTCTAATCAAAGACACACACACACACACACACACACACACACACACACACACACACACACAGAGAGAGAGAGAGAGAGAGAGAGAGAGAGAGAGAGAGAGAGAGATTATTGTCATTATTATACATTAATGCTTTGGCAATATTGTATTTTTTACATTCATGCCAATAAAGCTTATTGAACTGAACTGAACTGAGAGAGAGAGAGAGAGAGAGAGAGAGAGAGAGAGACTAGGTATTCATTGACTACCGTTTACATGTGTAACGGAGGCCAGCTAGCTTGGTAGTACGTGTAAATCCTCATCACCCAATTCCATGGGCGCTTCTAACACGCTGAGTTAGAAGCTTGGGCTTTTAGCTCAGTTGGTTAGAGCGTTCCACTCCCCTGCCGGAAGTTTGTAGCTTGTGGGGTGGCGGGTTTGAGACCCATGTGCGGTGCGGACCGCCACCGGCTACACATGCACTTCATCTACAGACAGTAATTCGACCCAGAGGTCACAACAGTGACCATACAAAAATGACACTTCTAAGGCTTTCAAAATGTTACAGAATCATTTATCAGTACATTACAGTAGGGCAGGGGTGGGCAATTATTTTGGCCAAAGGGCCACATTGGGTTTTAGATTTTGACTAACGGGCCGGGTTTTAACAGTCAATGGGTTGATGCCAGTAAATTGGCAAGTCTCAAACAAGTAGCCCCACTTGTTAACATGCAGGTTTAAAAGGGTAGAATTTGTGTTTCATGAATACAACAAATTTGATAAATCAGCCACATGACAGTACAGTAAGTTACCTTGGCTAAATGAGAAATTATTTTATTTTGGGAAGGCTCCGCGGGCCAGATTAAATAGCTCAACGGGCTGCATGTGGCCGCATGTGGAATGTGGCCTTAGTTTGCCCAGGTATGCAGTAGGAAAAGACTGAAGACTGTGTCAATGGAATATGTGCAATGTGTCACATGATCAGAGCTGTTCAGTCAGTGTCACCACCGATAGAATGGAATTGTTGCACTAACACCCTCAAACAAAGGCTTAGGAAGGTTTGGTAGGCCTAATATGTAAACATGTCACCAAGATTTTTGATTTGCATACTATGTAAGGTGTTTAGTATGAGTATACAGTATACCACTATGCTAGTATGCAAGAGTGCAAGACATTAGTACTAGTACTATTAGTATCCTATTTATCGTGTAGGCTAAAATGACCGTGATTTCTCTGCATTCATGACAACGCATTATCCTGAATATCATCAAAAACGGGACAAACCTCATTTGGTTGATACTTAAAGGAATATTCCACCTCTTTATGAAAATTGGTTATTCACTCTCTTACCTGGAGTTACATGTGTGGGTAAAAGCATTTTAGTCTCAGTGCATGTGCTTTCCTATTCTGCCAACCCCAATTTTACCTTTAGCGTAGCATAGGCACTGGAAAGTAAAGTAGCCAAAGAGTTGCTATCTGGCAACTTTACATTCCAGCGCCTATGCTAAGCGACAGCTAAAAAAAAGCTGAAATTGGGGCTGCTGGACAGGGGAAAACACATGCACTGAGACCAAAATGCTTTCACCTACATATGTAACTCCAGGCAATAGAGTGAATAACCAATTTTCATAAAGAGGTGGAATATTCCTTTAAGTGCATGTAAAAGTAGTCACTGTTCTTTAATCTTGAATATTATTATTTACAACTCCATTGCTCTGGTATAGTCACGGGCTTTTTCTCTTCATGTCACAGACTTTACTGCACAATTTAACAGGTCTAAAGTGCCAACGTGCAGGAATCACATGATCCAGTGCCCGATTTCAAGCTCTTCTGTTCACTGATGCAAAAAAAAAAAAAAAAAAAACGGAAAGAAAGAAAATAAAATGTGTCAAAATCGGTCAAAGACCACAGGACTTCCTGACCAAGGCTCTTAAACTAATCAAATATTGCCTAGTATGAGTCAGCTGACCAGGGAGGTGGTTTGTGGCAGTGAAATCTATGAGTGTGCAGGGCTGTAGGCTTAAGTAGATTTACATGTACCCAGAAACTAGCTAACTGCAAACTAGCTTAGGATTTACGGCTTGAATGGGCCATTGGGATGTAGAGTGTAGTGTAGTAGGCTAAGCCAGTGATGACTGGCTTAGGCTACTGCAAACTAGCCTAGGGCTTAGGCTTGAGTGGGACTTTTGGAATGTAGCCAGTGACTGGCTTAGGCTACTTGCGTGAGGCATTGGGATGTAATCTGTGACTGGCTTACTGCACAGAGAACACTGTGGCTCTAGACACAGAGAACACTCTTAGTTGGTTCAGGCTATGTTGGAGACCCCCTAGGTACAGTATATATGAAGAGTTCAGATGCAAAACCCCCTAAACACCATTTTTGTGAAAATTGAGTTAATGATATTGTGTGAATCCTGTATAAATCTAGAATATGTAAATGAAATGTTTTTGTGAAAAAATAAAATAAAACCTGCTCCGCGCTGTGTCTAAAATATCGGTTTACAATCAAAACAATGTAAACGCCTGATAAAAAATGGCCTTTTTCTCAAAAAGTGGTCAAGTGGAGTTAGGGGGTTTTGCATCTGAACTCTTCATATGTAACGGAGGCCAGCTAGCTCGGCTAGGTACAGTATATATGTAACGGAGGCCAGCTAGCTCGGCTTGGTACAGTATATATGTAACGGATGCCAGCTAGCTCGGCTTGGTACAGTATATATGTAACGGATGCCAGCTAGCTCGGCTAGGTACAGTATATATGTAACGGATGCCAGCTAGCTCGGCTAGGTACAGTATATATGTAACGGATGCCAGCTAGCTCGGCTTGGTACAGTATATATGTAACGGATGCCAGCTAGCTCGGCTAGGTACAGTATATATGTAACGGATGCCAGCTAGCTCGGCTAGGTACAGTATATATGTAACGGATACCAGCTAGCTCGGCTAGGTACAGTATATATGTAACGGATGCCAGCTAGCTCGGCTAGGTACAGTATATATGTAACGGATGCCAGCTAGCTCGGCTAGGTACAGTATATATGTAACGGATGCCAGCTAGCTCGGCTATAGCTTGGCGGCAGTATGTGTAAATCATCACAACCCAATTCCCCGGGCGTTTATAACTGCTGAGTTAGAAACCTGGGCTTTTAACTCAGTGGTTAGAGCGTCCCACTCCCACACCGGGAGTTTGTAGCTGGTGGGGTGGCGGGCTCTAGACCTGTGTGCGGTGCATCACCAGCTACATATACACACACCCCCAACATTTTTAACTATCCATCGATGAGACCGCAAGGGCTGTGATTGGACAAGTTTGTTCTACAAGCTTTTTTCTGATTACAGCAGCCTACTGGGTGGTACTTTTATCAACATGCTAGCTCACATTTTGAATGTGAGCTAACATGTCAAATCCCAGACGTTGTTTGGATACATTGATCGATTTCCCACTTTACTGAGCATATATTTCAATATACATTTAAAGAGGAACTGAAATGAATTTTAGAGTAAATGTGACATGACAGATACTCTACCTTGCTTTTAATTGGCAGGACACTTAAAACTGATTAAGTTGCCATGACAGAGAAAAGGCCTGTTTAGTTTGTTAATTTTGAAACATGGGCGCTGACATTGTTGATTTGAACATTCCATTAGATCACTGGCATGGTAGGAAAAATTCTACGATAAAGTTCGCACAGCTGTTTAATGGGCCTGATGCAGTCTAACATGGTTAACAACTAGCCTGACTTAAAGCAAAGTACAATTAAAAAAAAAAAATCGATTGCGAAATATAGCCTAGATCTGCTGCGCTGTCCCTATGTGTGCGTGTGTGAGGCTTATTTCTACAATGATACAAATTATTCATAAAGATGAAAAGGTAGCTGCAGCGTAAGCCAAACCTCACATTTGCCGTTGGTAGGTTGTGCAAATAGCAACTTTCACGTAAATGTTGCTAGACCAACTCGTGTGTGATTACCTTAGGATTTGAAGTTCATTCTAAATGCCTATATCAAACAACGTTTAGCTGTTGTTTTTAAAAGTAATGGATCTAACTAATCTTATTTTTACGTTGCACATGAACGAGCTAACGAGCCTGTTGTTTTGAGGGAGGGAGCACTACAAAACTACATTAACTACTTAAGGTAGCCTACGTTTTATTCACACGGAGGTATTAAAACAAGAAATAGATCGCAATACTGATACTCTATTTTAGGCAAACGTTACTGTGCGTTCAATGCTAATTGACAGACCGACGCTGCAGGCAGTGCTACAACACAAATTGTAGGTTAGAGGAGACGAGATCCTCTCCAGATGCAACGGTGCCTGCCGCCGGCAAACCTAACGTTACAGATAAATTAATCGTGACCAAGCAAGCACAAGCAAACAGTCACAGACTATGAGATGCTTTACATATGTACAACTATGTAATAACCTCTTAAACAGTTTTCTAACGTTACAGAGTTTAAACACCTTGGATGCTATCAATGACCACTAGCCAAAAACCTTAGCAAAAGCAACTTTATCAGTTTAGCTTTGGTAAACTGACAACAAGCCCAAAAGCTTCCACTGAAGTTATAATGTCCGCAGTTTCTGTATTATCACCACACGGATAAATGCAACACTAAACAGTTTATCCGACAGAAAATATACACTATTCACAAGAACATTGTTGACATCTGGTCACACATAGCCAGAGATGTTAGTGAGGCAACAGCACCAGCATCAGCACCAGCCGACGAAAATCACGACCAAGGAATTCAGCCAAAGTAAAACGTTACAATTACAAACTATAGTATGAGACACTTCAGACATCTACCTATGACTATATATCCTCCTAACCAACTCCCCAACTAACGTTAAAGCCGTTAAAGATAACTTGCACCTCCGATGCAATTAATGACTAGCTACACTTTGGCTAACGCTTGCTAAATCACCAGCGTAGCGTTGACTGGAAAACTGCCAAGTCGGCTACTTACACAAGTTATCCTGAAGTCCCCGCGGTCTCTGTATCATCGCCACTGATTAATCCAACACTGAAGTTTATCTGAGAGCTGTATTCATCCATAGGCTACACACAGGAAGGTTGATGACAACTTTTGACCGGTATAGTCGCCTATATGGCTATGGTCCACCAGCTCTGATGCCTACAGTAGGTTACGTACAGTAGCCAGCCTTGTCAAAGGTCATGGAATTTTGACCCAGAACTTTAGAACACTCGACCATGCCAGTGACGTAGTGGGTTGCAGAAATTATGCAAATTTCAATTTTGCAAATAGAGTGATATATTTAAATTTTTAAAATATTTTTTTTGTGCCAATTGTTTATATTTTAGGTAAGTAATGTACTATTGCCTACATTTGAGCCCATTTCAGTTCATCTTTAAATAAAGAAAGAAATCAGTATGCAGGTTTGAAAGACCATCACGTTAACATGCACTGCATTATACAAACCTCATATATAACAAATTAGTTGTTATTGAGGCTATTTTTTATTTATAATTTTTTTTATTCATTTATTTATTTGCTACAATAGCTTTTTGCCCCAAGGCCCACGTGACTGACCCCACCTCTGACACAAGTGCAAGTGTATTTTCTCCAGAAGTATTGTTGAGCAACAATAAAAAAGGCACTCAGAAGTACATGTGTTTACCACATTTACCCTGCGGCCCATGGCTCTGGTGTTGGCCAATCACAGTTAATTAGCATGAAGTACAGGGATAGCTGGACAACAGTGGCGTGGAGAATCTCTTGTTCTCAGGAAGTATCCGACCCCTAAGGTGAATACTGCACACACACACAAACATATACACACATACACACATACATATGCACACACGCACACACACACACACACACGCACACACACACACACACACACACACACACACACACACACACACACACACACACACACACACACACAGCCTTCTAAACTATTGCATAAACTGAAACCTGACTGTCCGTAGAGAAGATTCTGGAAATGAGTCACTCAAGCTCCTATGGCATGGGGGTCACACCACAACACACACACACACACACACACACACACACACACACACACACACACACACACACACACACACACACACACACAGAAGATTCTGGAAATGTGTCACTCAAGCACCTAAGGCATGGGGGCCACACCACAAAAGGCAGACAGGGGTCAAAGGTCAAGTGTTTTAGCCTAGTGACCCCTTGGACCTTTTGGGTACCATGACCTCCCATGGGTCGGATGCCGGTCTCCGGTGGTGGGTGGTATGGCCGAAACACTTAGCGGGTATGTGTGTGTGTGTGTGTTAGTGTGCTAATCATTCAACATACAAACCCCTGTGTGTGTGTGTGTGTGTGTGTGTGTG
>JAODXP020002325.1:0-10000 GCA_027497455.2 Sardinella longiceps | reverse complement strand
CTGCACACACAAAGGCTGCGTCCGAAACGGGAAGGTAGTGGCTTGCTGCCTCGCTGCCTTCACTCTCTACAAAGTTACCTGCCGTAGAAGGTATCAAGGCAGCCGCTAAAAACTTCGTTTCGGACGACCTAGCAAGTTAGCAATTTAGAACGACGTCTTTTTGTTTATTTATTCGTCCAGGCGCCGTTGCCAAGAGATCGGTAGATTCTATAGAATGTTGGTCGCCGAAGGCAGCATGAAGGAAGCATCGATGCTTTCTTAAAAATTGGCCAAAACGAAGCTACCTTTGAAGGCAGGATTTTATGCATTTATTCGTTTCGGACATGCCTTGATGCCTCGCTGCCACCAAATGCTTCCTTCAAAGGCAGCATTTTCCCCGTTTCGGAATGCAGACACAAAGACATTTTTCTGGTGAAATTATGTCATGACTTTTACAGAGGGCAGTCTCTACTCTATAGGCCAAAGGTCACCGTAAGGTCGTTCTAAAGTGCCCAGTAGCCTAGAAGTTTATCATGAAGAGTCCAGCAGGAGGTTATCATAAAGATTACACTCACTGATATCAGTAAATGAAAGTCATTAATTGATTCTTAAGATATAGAGTAAGTGCACTAGGAGGTCTTGACCTGGGGCTTTGAAGTCTGGCATCGATAGATAGAGCAAACTCAATCGTGGCCGGAACAAAGTAGTTCTTTCAAACTGATTCTGCATGCAATAGGATAGCCTAAGACCAATCAGAGGAAAGGACAAAGATATAAACATCAGTTCAAAAGACTTCTTTTCGTCGAAGCCCACCCTAAACACATAGAGTGTTGTGAACACCCACAGTGTCCGACCAATCATATTCCCTATAGCTTGCTTTTTTTACTGGATGAGAAAATCTATTTGCCACAGAGTACGTCTCCATTTCTAGACTAGGTCCGATCTGATTCCGATCCGATTCTGTTATGGCCCTAAACCTAATCTTGTTCCGATCCGATTCTGATATAGCCCTAAACCTGATCTAGCTCCGATCCGATTCTGATTTGGCCCTAAACCTGATCTAGCTCTGATCCGATTCTGATATGGCCCTAAACCTGATCTATCTCCGATCCGATTCTGATATGGCCCTAAACTTAATCTAGCTCCGATCTGATTCTGATTTGGCCCTAAACCTGATATAGCTCCGATCCGATTCTGATATAGCCCTAAACCTGATCTAGCTCCGATCCGATTCTGATTTGGCCCTAAACCTGATATAGCTCCGATCCGATTCTGATATAGCCCTAAACCTGATCTAGCTCCGATCCGATTCTGATTTGGCCCTAAACCTGATATAGCTCCGATCCGATTCTGACCCACTTTTGTTCTGGCTGTTCAGAGTCAACGGTCATGTAGAGTATCTGTATCTGTCTGCGGTCCTCTGGCAATATGCAATACAGTAACTCTGTTTCACATCAATCTCTTGCATTCCAAGCTATCAACTGCGCCTTGGGCATTTAATGCATAAAAGCATAAATCATAAATCTTTCATCGCTTTTCTCCAGATTTGACCTTTTTGAAATACTGGCTGGCCCCAGGGCCTTGAGTTGATTTAGCCCAGATTCTATCAGACATGTCTACCTGTCTAGCCCAGATTCTATCAGACTTGTCTACCTGTTAGCCCAGATGTGTCTGATCATTCAGTGCAGATTCTATCAAATGTGTCTAACTTTTACCCTGGATTCTATCAAATGTGTCTAACTTATTGTGCTGATTCTATCAAATGAGTCTAACTTTTAGCCTGGATTCTATCAAATGTGTCTAACCTATAAAAGCAGATTCTATCAAATGTGTCTAGCCTATAGAAGCAGATTCTATTACACTTGTCCAACTTTCAGTGCAGATAGGCTGTTATCAGATGTGTCCAACTTTTAGCCTAAATTCTATTTAGGCTCATTTTTAAAGCAGACCATAAAGTCCATTCCCAGCCCATCCGTCCATCGCTACACCAGTCACAGCAACACAGTCAACACAGTCACCATTCTAAAAATAAAGATCACCATTCATTTCAATGTATTTTTTATGTAACTAGACTTAAGACCATCCAATGTATTGCTGGCCTAAAGGGCTCCGCACACCGCTTCCGACACAGTGCGGAGCACTCTGCTTCCAACATTCTATTCCATTGTTTTCAATGCAACCCCGCACACCAGCGCCGATGTCTTCCGCCGTCGGTTGTGAATTACGATTCAAGTCTATTTTGTTGGAGCCGCCCATTGACATCCAATGTTAATTTCACCGGCTACTGTGCTAGGTGCTAGGCAAAATTGTCGGATACGACAGTGCTCCGCAATGCTGTCGGAACCGGTGTGCGGCCGGCTTAAGACTGCAGGGATGATCACTATACACAAACACAAAGTCCACTAGTGAAACCCCATGTGATAAAGACATCAGTAACTGTCCCATGTAGCGCTAGCCTAAGACTGCAGGGATCACTACTCTAACACAAAGTCCACTAGTAGAGACATCAGTGATAGCCACTCAAGTAACTGTCCCATTTCTGACAGGAGCTGCTTTCACAAGGACGTTAGACGTGATCTGGATCTGCTATGTGTGTAATTCAGTAACCTACACTATCCGCTGCCCAATATGACTCAGGATGCAATGCTCAAAGTGTGTCAGCTAACACACACACACACACACACACACACACACGCACACACACACACACGTACACACACCTCGCAGACACACGCACAATCTCGTGACGCTAGACTCAAAAAGTGTGTCATGAAACACGATTCACCAGGAAAAAGAATTCTGGAGAGCAGCCAATGTGTGTGTGTGTGTGTGTGTGTGTGTGTGTGTGTGTGTGTGTGTGTGTGTGTGTGTGGAGAGAGAGAGAGAGAGAGAGAGGTGAGAGAGATAGACATAAACTGCAAAGGATATCATCCTGAATAGTGCTGTGTGTGTGTGTGTGTGTGTGTGTGTGTGTGAGTGTGTGTGTGTGTGTGTGTGCATTGATAGTCCTGAGGCCGCTGAAAGTGGGTCGTGTAAACATTAACAGCCATGCAGTGGTCTATGAAGTATGTAGAGCGCAGGCCTGTGTGTGTGTGTGTGTGTGTGTGTGTGTGTGTGTGTGTGTGTGTGTGTGTGTGTGTGTGTGTGTGCATGAGCCACGCAGTGGTCTGTGAAGTATGTGCAGTGAAGGACTGTGGGTGAACTATATGGGCTAAGGTATAAATCATCTCAGAGACACATGCATCTTATATTCACCTCTGATATTCACACACACACACACACACACACCCAGACACATACACAGACTCACACATACACACGCACACACACACACCCAGACACATACACACACACACACACAGACACACACACACACACACAGACACATACACGCCTGTCTGGTCTTCATAACTGCATTAAATCACAATATCAACTTTTCAACAATCTTTATCAGTGTATGTATGAGAACTTGACTGTGGTCTGCACAGAGCAGGGATTTTTAATTGGTTCAGTCCCAGGAACCACCAGTGTGACAAAGAAGTCATCGTCGGCCCACCACCACGGGGATGTTATAAACAAAACAGGAGACATTTTAACCAGCAACCCCCACATTTACCCAAGTATGCAGAGTGTTCATTCTTACACTGCATTTGGAGTGATGAACACATGAGCACACAGTTGTAAAATGATTCCTATGCTCAAAGCTGTACTTGTTTCTCAAATCAAGTTTTCAAAAATCAATTTATACCACATTAAGTTTTAACTGGAACCCATGTCATGGACCCCCTGCAAAGTCGTCAAGGACCACCAGGGGTCCACGAACCCCCTGTTGAAAACCAATGGCATAAAGGACCAGTTGGCTGGGCTACTTCCTTACAGACTAGACCCAGGGATGACCGGAGCACTCAGAGATTTTTTGAAACTTTCCTTTATTGAGGTGCAGTAACATCGACTGACGTTTTGACGCAGTCCGTCTTCCTCAGAGCACTGCGACTCTGAGATTTTAAAAAATCTCTGAGTGCTCCGGTCATCCCTGGGTCTAGTCTGTAAGGAATTAGCCCAGCCAGCTTTTGTGGATACTACGGTCCTGGACTGGAAGCACCAAAACAGGCTTGAGCGCTGAGCGTTTGAGCGTTGTCAAAATGTTGATGTTTTCTACATTTTATCCTAGACACTCCAGAAAAGGCACATATAGCCAAGAGTGGACTGAGTAGCCTACCAAATAAAGAGATTCCCTTCGCCTGAGTGTGCTCGATATTACCCTTAATATTACCTCAAGCAAGTATGTTATTAATGGATTAGATATACAGTATACTGTATTCCATTCAAATTGTATCATAAATAATTGTGTCACGAATAAGTGCAGACTTTTAACATGTGGAAGACGTTTGGAAAGGTTTGGTGGCCTTGCCAGCATTTGGTGCCCAACGCTATACATAGCATGTGGTCTGCATGCCCGTACCGGTGGCACTGCATATGATATACCCATGCACACACACATGCATGTCAGAATACACACACGTGCATACAGGCACACAAGCACACCGACACACACAAATCAGGATGCCGCACAGCGCACGCACACACACACACACACACACACCGGTATACCTCGAGGGAGACAGCAAGACAAGAAGACACCAGGTGAGAAGGGTCGAGTGTTTGGTAAAAATATTAGGTGTTAAATTAGGCAGTGTGTGTGTGTGTGAGTGTGTGTGTGTGTGAGTGTGTGTGGTTTTGGGAGGTTATAAAAGTTCAGACATGTGGTGACATGAATGACCCAGATATGTACTGATTCTGGGACCAACCCAAGTCAACCCAACCCAACTCACACACACACACACTCGTGCTGCACGCACACACACACCCGGATGCACACGCACACACACTCAGAAGTCAGGATCAGAAGATCTTTTGCAGTGTAAGTTTACTTCTCTCTCTCTCTCACACACCCAACGCATACTCAAATGCACACACACACACACACACACACACACACACACACACACACACACACACACACACACATGTTCATTTGAGAGGGCCAGAGAGGGCTTTACTGTAATGTGGAAAGAAGCTGCATGCATGGCGGTTCCATTAAACACATATCCCCCACACGTGATACTTCTCTCTCTCTCTCACACACACACACACACACACACACACACACACACACACACACACACACATACACACACACACACACACACACATGTGATATAGGGTCTGGAAACTTCTGAGAAATGATCTGGCCCAGACTCACCCTTTTAACGGCCCGGAATGGGAATATGATTCTTCCCTGCTCAGTGCAAGGATATAAGGAATACCAGTGCATTATCCACACCCGGAATACCGGCGCATTCTATTAGGGAATATGACTCTCCCTCCCCGCTCAGCAGCACGGGGATCTACAGTAAGGAATACCAGTAAGGAATACCAGTAAGGAATATCAGCTCAGTAAGGAATACCAGTCAGGAAAACCAGTAAGGAAAACCAGTCAGGAATACCAGCACAGTAAGGAATACTGGATAGGAACCCCATCTTTGATTTGCTTCTGAGTGTGTGTGTGTGTGTGAAGATAGATGTTGCTAATGTCAGAGGCTCTGCCAAAGAGCTCATGTGTCTATTAGGTGTAAGCGGTGTTCTATGACACCCTGGATTGGTGCAGGCCAGAGGTTGTGTTAACTTGGGAGACCGTCTGGGATATGTGTGTGTGTGTGTGTGTGTGTGTGTGTGTGTGTGTGTGTGTGTGTGTGTGTGTGTGTGTGTGTGTGTGTGTGAATGTATGTATTATACTTCTGTGTGAGTATGTGTGAGAGGTTAAGCATGTGTGTGTATGTGTGTGTGTGTGTGTGTGAATGTATGTATTATACTTCTGTGTGAGTGTGTGTGAGAGGTTAACCCAACCCTGGTAAAGACAACTGCAAATAAATAAATAAATAAATAATTAAATAAATGAATAGGGTCACAATGAAAAAACTAAGAATCTTATCTCAAAGATAAATATACTTATCTGCAGGCCGTTGTCGGTGGCTGATGTACGTATGCCAATGTATACAAAAGTATAGATCGTTGTAGAGATATGGATAGACATGTACTGTAGGTAGATGTATAGGCCTATACACATGTGTTTAGTTTAAGTCAATATTTCATTGTTTTCCAAAATGCCAAGTCATTAATCTCAGACTATCACAGTATTGCTTGCCTTCCATTTGCTCAGGCTTTTTTTTTTTTAACTGTAATGTTATTTTTATCACCACAATCATATCAGGTTCAATTAGAGTGAGCTTATTGGCTTAGTGTGGAGCACCTGGAGTGGTGATTGGCTGATGTCTCTGTCAGTCAAAGGCTGTAGGACCCGGCCCAGGCGGTCCGAATGAGGCCACCCTCGTGAAGAGCTGAGACAAGTGGCCCCGTGTTCCTCTTTCTTCTGTCTCTCCATGGAGTCATGCCCACACGCCTGAATCACTGCTCAGATCCCTTTCAAGAGAGCACAGGGAAACCTACCACACACACAGACAGACAGACACACAGACACACACACACACACTCTCTCTCTCACTCTATCTCTCTTTCTCTCACCCACACACACAGATTCTCTCTCATTCTCTCTCTCTCTCTCTCTCTCTCTCTCTCTCTCTCTCTCTCACACACACACACACACACACACACACACACACACAGAATCTCATTCACTACTCACATTTAGAGATTGAGTGTGTGTGTGTGTGTGTGTGTGTGTAGAGAGAGAGAGAGAGAGAGAGAGAGAGAGAGAGAGAGAGAGAGAGAGAGAGAAATAACAGAGTAAGCAAGTCATGAGCTGATTAAACACATCCATAAAAGTTTATGAAGCATTCATAATCCCTTATAATGACTAACATTAATCTATAATTCATACTCAACACTCATGCTGACTCTTATGAGCCCTTATAACCCCTAGTAAAATATTCAGACATTTCTGATGAATCTATGAGAAAGCTCATATCACATCTCATTAAACACCAATACACCATGCTGGTATTAGCTGCAAGGTTGTCAATCATTGGTGGTTGCCAGATGAGCCCAAGATTTGCAATAGGGTTGCCAAATGGGGACGTTTCACTCATAATTGACATCTTAATGATGCACCTCACTCACTCATATGCACAAAGAGAGATTGCAACTTAGATATGCTATAAATAAATTAATTAAATAAATAAATATGCTCACTGCATCATCCAGGGCCAATTGGCGATTGGCTTTTGATTGATTGATTGATTGATTTTTTACCATGCTGTTGTAAAGACGTTGAGGAACTGGATGATTCCATATGCCTCATCTGGAAACTGATATGCACTATGGCCGGTATTGCCCAAGGTGTTTAAGTCCATAAAAGTGCTTGGCTCTATTATATGCGCTGCAGCCTGCACTAAGCACTTGTTTGGACTTAAGCACCTGGGAGAATACTATACTGCCCTATATTTGCTCCATGTTAAGCCAAGGGCTGAGTAAGTGAGTGTCTGTGTTTGGTCTTTTTGTGCTTCTCCCAAATGCTTTTAGTGGCTGTTGTGTCAAACACACACACACACACACACACACATACACACACACACACACACACACACACACACACACACACAGACAGACAGACACTTGGGTCCCCCATAGAGACACAGACACATGAATGCTGTCTCAAACTAAAGCAGGGCAGTAAACGTGCGGCATGCATGCATGCCAACATGTGGGGGCACACACACACACACACACACACACACACACACACACACACACACACACACACACACACACCCACACACACACACACACTTGAATGCTGTCTCAAACTAAAGCAGGGCAGTAAACGTGCGGCATGCATGCATGCCAACATGTGGGGGCAGGCCTGTTCACCCCATTCTGTCCATCACACTCTCTCCTACTGCATCTCTCATTCACACACACACACACACACACACACACACACACACACACACACACACACTGTTACAGTAACTCTGTCAGTCATCTTTGACCCCAACTGTTCAAACCAAAAGAGGTTATATATAAACTGGAGATAGCGACTAAGTCCTGCCCTCCATAGAATTGACTGGCCAAGGCTAGGCTAAATAATGTAAATTGATAGTCAATGCCATTATGAACACTGGAGCTATTGAACCATGGCTTTGCCCACGCTGTCCATGCAATAGGTTCCAAAGCTGGAAATGACGCATGGACTCACGTTGAATCTCTTTGCCAAAAAAAGAAATTCTTCAGTCCAGACTGTGGTGATAATGCACCTAGTTTGTTTGCCATACAACTCGAACAAGAGAGTTTTGTAGAGAACGTGCTTGAAGTTTTATAACATGCATGACAATACACGTTTTTTTTCATAAGTTCCTCAAGAAATAAGCAAAGAGTAACCAAAGATCATGGAATATTGCTTTTATTCTCCCTTGGGTATCATTTAGCTGTAGGTGCCGGACATGAAGCCACCCACCAATTTGTATGTGCATGTGCTCGTGCCCAACATGACTCTCGTGCATGCACTGCCTGGTTCACAGGTAGGACACCATACTTGAAGATGGCGTATGCTAATGTGCCTCCGCTAATATGCACGCTCTTGACCCCCTGGTTAAAACAGTCATCCATCATGGCCCCCTAGTGTTAATTCTGTCATTCTTTTCCAAAGCAGCAGGGGGCAGCAAAGAGTTTCCTTAGTTCTTTCTGGAATGCAGTAAAAAATAAAAATAAAAAAATACTGTCTTCTCAAGGAGATATGGACAGGACATGGAAAACAAGGATCCATATGTATTTATCATGTATGCCTACTATCTACTTTTAAGAAACTCTTGAAGACCCAACTTTTTCAAGAGTATCTCTTGTCCTAGTTCCTTCAACATCCTGGAATACACTGATCAAGCACTTCTCAACTCTTGCACTTGCTCTCCTATTAGCAAATGGCACTCCCAGTAGGCATTACTTGTATTGTGTTGCAGCTTGATTGTTATCCCTCTTTTGTAAGTCGCTTTTGGATAAAAGCATCTGCTAAATGCATAAATGTAAATGTAAATGCGTGTGTGTGTGTGTGTGTGTGTGTGTGTGTGTGTGTACCTCCTTTCTCCACTATGGTCTTAACATGGCCTGGAATATTCCATGTCTGGCACCAGACAGTAGATGGTTGATGATGAAGAAGCCAGCTGTGCCATACAACCCCCCAACACACACACACAAACACACATACACACACACACACACACACACACACACACACACACACACACACACACACATATACCACCATCTCTCCCTCCAGATCAGGTTCATCTTCAGGTTGGCATGAATGAGGCTGCCTGTCTCTGTGCCCAAACCAGACTGTGTGTGTGTGTGTGTGTGTGTGTGTGTGTGTGTGTGTGTGAGCGTGGCTGAGACCCATAGTCTCCCTGTCTGTGTGCCTAAACCAGAAACCCCACGCAACCCCAGCTCCACGCTATTTATAGGCAGATTCCCCACCTCCTGGGCTAAAACTGTGCCTCATTCAAACCCCACCACCATCCCCCCTCTGTGACCCGTCAATCACTACACACACACACACACACACACACACACACACACACACACACACACACACACACACACACTCATACCTATTTTGATCCGTGGCCGTTTCTCACGTCTCGTGTTGGGTCACCGCTGGCCCAGTTTGACCTTGGAAACACCTTCCCCCTTTAAACTAGGCCCCCTTTATTTAGGATTGAGGAATAGAGGCCTTTAATGCTGACCTCACAGTGGCAATGGCTTCACCTGCCCTTTAATACAGACCTCACCTTCCCTTTAATACTAGGCCTTACAGACCTCACCTGCCCTTTAATACTAGCCCTACAGACCTCACCTGCCCTTTAATACTAGTCCTACAGACCTCACTTTCCCTTTAATACTAGCCCTACAGACCTCACCTGCCCTTTAATACTAGACCTCACCTTCCCTTTAATACTAGCCCTACAGACCTCACCTTCCCTTTAAAACTGGCCTTACAGGCCTCACCTTC
>JAODXP020002324.1:22500-27615 GCA_027497455.2 Sardinella longiceps | reverse complement strand
ACACACACAACCACTCCCCCACACACTAGTACACCACTTCAAAAGGCACAGTCAAACATCCAGCCTCCCACACACTGGCCCACTTACATATACACACACACAGACACACACCTCCATCTCCTCAGCACACACACACACACACACACACACACACACACACACACACACACACACCATCAACCCCCCACCCCCACACATGCACACACACAGACACACACCTCCATCTCCTCACACACACACACACACACACACACACACACACACCATCAACCCCCCACCCCCACATATACACACACACAGACACACACCTCCATCTCCTCAGCACACACACACACACACACACACACACACACACACACACACACACACACACACACCATCAACCCCCCACCCCCACATATACACACACACAGACACACACCTCCATCTCCTCAGCACACACACACACCCACACACACACACACACACACACACACACACACACACCATCAACCCCCCACCCCCACACAGACACACACCTCCATCTCCTCAGCACACACACACACACACACACACACACACACACCATCAACCCCCCACCCCCACACATGCACACACACTCACTCAACTTTCTAGCCCAACCTCTTCTAAACAAATACAGTACATACAGTCCTGTATGTCTCCTTATGTGTTGTGTATGTACCAACACTGAGCTACTGGAGACCCAGATTTCCCTCTAGGATTATTAAAGTTTCTTTCTTTCTTTCTTTCTTTCTTTCTTTCTACAGTATCGATTTATCTATCTATCTATCTATCTATCTATTTATCTACACACAAACATTTAAACAAACACACACAACCATGTCACTCAATACCACACTTACACACACACACACACACACACACACACACACACACACACACACACACACACACACACACACCCTCCCCCCTGTGTGTGTGTGTGTGTGTGTGTGTGCTTACCTTGTTGAGGGCCCCTATGCTGCGTGAGGAGGCGTCGGTGAAGAGCTTGCTGTGCAGTAGCATGACGCGTGCGATGAGGTAGAGACGCAGGAACATGGGCACAGAGAGCACCATGTCCAGGTCGGCCTCGGCTTGCGACGGCGCGTACGAGAAGGCCAGTCTCGCCCGCCACTGGAACTTGAAGTCGCCGGGCACCGGGTGCACGGCCGACACCAGTAGCTCCAGGGCGATCAGCAGCACGCGCTCCATCGTCATGGCGATGCGCCAGTCGTCCGCCCCGTTGTCGATGACAAAGAGCTGAAAACAGGGAGGGAAGGATTATGTTAGGTTAGGTAACTTTATTTGTACCCGAAGGTAGATTTGGTTGCAGGTTAAAAAGCCGCTATTCACACATACACAATAGACAATACTGACATTACCACACAACATTGCCTCAGGAAACTGACATTACCACAAGAAACAGTGTATAACAGTGACAACGTAACAGAGGATTTGAGAATGTGACGGTGGAACTTCAAAGACTTCAAATGGACAGTGTGGAGATAGAGTGTACCACAGTAGTGTGGTGTTACTGTAATGCTGTAATGCAATTACTTCCTCTTAGGAATTAAACTGTTATTCTACTACTTACTGATGAAAACACCATTACACACATAACCATAATAGAGCAAAATGTCAGAGCCATTAAAAATGCCATTAAAAATAACTGGGCTGGAAGGGATGAGAATAGAAGTGAAAGTATTTACATTGAACAAATGGATATTGCCCATTTGCCCGGAGAGATTCCACTGAGCAGCTTCATTTAAACTGTAAGCCTGACAATAAATAAGTTATTCTGCAAAAAAGAGAAAAAGGAATGCTTCATAAATAAGTTATTCTGTTTATTTTATTTTACAATTTCAACAAAACTAAATCTTTGATTACATTAGTTGCCAGCCGCTGTCCATTCCTTTCCATTCACAAAAATGAATTCCCCACGCCCCCCCATCTGGGAAGGTGTAATCACCCACAGGAGTGCTGCAACCTTTCCAAGCATGATTACCGGTCCCTCCTGAAAATCCCTTCACTGATTGGCTGATTGCCGCTCACTAAGGGGGGTCTCATCCAGTAGCGTGGCCCTGGGGGAACTTTCACCTTTCAGCTGTCACTTCCTGAAGCTGTGTTCCAATACAATACGCTCTTGCAATCACCGGCAGCTCGACTGAGGATAATGAATGAATCTGGTGCCAGCCACTCAAGGCTATACATATGCCACTGCTCAGCAGTCCTTTGCTTATATACACACACACACACACACACACACACACACACACACACACACACACACACACACTTCACCCCCCAGATGGAAGCTATTGTGCTGGTAATGTTAGCCGCAGCATGCGTTCCATTCCACTCTGTCCAGGAAGTGGACTAACATGATCAGGACAGGTCGAATCTTGACCTGTCCTCTCAATGGAGGCCAAGCTGTTTGCATGGAGTGGATGGACTGAATGATTGGCTCTTTGGCTTAGAGTGTCATCCTACTTGGCCTGATGATTGCCTTGGACAGCCAGAGGGGATTTACACAAATGGAAGAGCAGGAGGATGTTTGAGGAGTGGGGCTCGATTAGGCAACACTTATTTACATAGCACTTTTCCTACCAGGGTAGTTCAAGGTCTTTTAACTCTTAAACACATTTGGAACACACAAATGATTAGCCTTCATGAGTCTTTCATGTAGCCTAGAACTCTAGATTTTCTCTAGCGGTAACAAATTGAATTTACTCAGCGAGAATGTCTAGCCATCAGCCATAGGTTGTACTCAGACATCGGTGGTGTCTTAGGTGTTTAAATCCAAACGCAACGCTCTAGGTCAGGGGTGGGCAATTATTTTGGCCGAGGGGCCACATTGGCTTTCAGATTTTGACTAATGGGCCGGGTGTTAACAGTTAATGAACTGATGTCGATAAATTGGCTAGTCTCAAGCCAGTAGCCTCACTTTCTTCAGAGGACATGTTAATATGCAGGTTTAAAAGGGTGCAATTTGCTTTTCATGATCATACAACACATTTGATAAATAAGGCCTATAACCTAAGTCACCATGACTAAATGAGAAATTATTTTATTTTGGGAGGGCTCCGCGGGCCGCATGAAATAGCTCCGCGGGCCGCATCTGGCCCCCGGGCCTTAGTTTGCCCAGGTATGCTCTAGGTCAGTGGTTCTCAAAGTGTGGTCCGGGGACCACTGGTGGTCCGTGAGCAAGCTCAAGTGGTCCGCGAGTTGATTACCATAAAAATATGTGAATTTAGCCTGTGTCATATTCAGTGAACAACTAATATTTGGCCTTCAAATAATAAGTGGCAGACCTGTAATTTACCGTTTATTATAGCATTTGAAGTGCCTACTCTATAAATGACTTGGTTAAAGGGTAGCAGCATGTGACTTGGCGAGGGGGCGCGAGGGCAGGTGGTCCCTGAAAAAACATTTTTGGGCAAAGTGGTCCTCGGTCTGAAAAACTTTGAGAAACACTGCTCTAGGTTGTATGACCAGACATCTTGGTGTTTAGCCCATCACGACGTTCTATCTGGACAGTAGCCCCGTTTACATGGACACTTTTAATCTGATTATTTATCCCAATATTCAATTTCAGTGGGCATTTATGAATGCATCTCCTTAGATACTGTTCTATAGAATGCACATTGAATCTTTCTAATCAGATTAGAAGTGTCCATGTAAACCTGCCTAGTGAGTCATTGGGCAGGCTTAGAGCCCGTTCACACTGACACGCTTTTTTCACCTCCAGGCGGTCGATTTCAATTGTTTCCCTATGGAACGATGCGACTTGACCGTTGCTACGCGCCTCGCGTAAAAAAGCGCAAGTAAAAACGCAAGCGACTAAAAAACGCAAGCGCTCAAAGTTGAAAATAGTTTAACTTTTGAGGTCGCGTTTTCTTCAACAATGGGCCCGTTGCCTAGCTGCCAGTCATAGCTAAGTCGGGGAGTTAGCAGTTTAGCCAAATCTAGCTGTCATAGCAACAAGACGTACATTTATCATTTGCGACCTCACATGTTTTTGTCACTCATTTTTCAGAATACTCGCGTTTTACAAGCGGAAAAGCGCGTTCAGTGTGAAACCCCCCTTAGGGTTGTTTGAATTGGCTACTTGAATTGGGTCTACTATCAATTTGTGTCCAGACTATGCATTTAATGTTATAGTGTGGCTTGTCAGGCTATCTTTACCTCCGCCAAGGAGGTTGTTATGCCCTCTGCACCCCCACTGGCCTTGCAGTGGCAGTGCAACGGTCTTTGGGTGGTGCATGGGGTAAATTAAGTAAATGGTCCACACCTGGTCTAGGTGTGGGATATAAAGGCCATGTGCTTGTCTTCCAAGGAAGGCTTACATTCTCTCACTTTTCAGAGCACCATGCTCTTTGATGATTGCTCTCATTTTTACCCCTAGATTTTTAACCTTTATGATTATATATTTCAATAAATCTTTACATTTTTGATAACTCTGTTGTCCGTCTCCACTTTATGTTGCGGCTTTCGAGCCGGCCGTAACAAGGTTATGTTTTGCTCGGCGTGTGTGTGTCTGCGTGTCTGTCTGTGTGTCTGTCTGTCTGTGTACTGCATGGATTTGGATGAAATTTTCGGACAACGTGTGTACTGGGACGAGGAAGAACAGATTCGATTTTGGTGGCGATCGGTGACCCAGAACACCATCTGTGACCACATTGTCTTGGCGGAGGTCCGCGCTCTCTGAGCGCTTCTTTAGTTCATGACAGATTTTCTCATATCTTGGGCAGAGCAAATAGGCCTGGTGGCCAAACTGAGCTGAGATCAGGATGGGTTTTCCCAAGTCAGGACGATTACTGTAAATGGCTACTGTTTAAGTTAGCAGTTCTGTTTACTGTTGACTATGACCAGAGAGGACTTTGCTACGGACTTGTCAGCTGAAATCCAAAAGTAAGTTTATGTAAGTTTTTTTTTTTTTTATGCAGCCAGTGTAACTGGAAATAGGTGATTATGAAAATGTTTAAGTGCAAGGAGTCCATTCTACAGACCCGGAGTCCTCCTACTGACAACACATCAACTATCTTTTACAGAACCTATACCTATTACCCTTACCACACACTCAAGGAAATAAAGCCAGCTGTCAATGTCCAGATC
>JAODXP020002324.1:0-17500 GCA_027497455.2 Sardinella longiceps | reverse complement strand
AATAGGAGGACATACTGTAAATAGGTAGACTTCATTTTGAGGTGTGTGTGTGTGTGTGTGTGTGTGTGTGTGTGTGTGTGTGTGTGTGTGTGTGTGTGTGTGTGTCTGTGTGTGTGGTTAAGAGAAAGAGTGTGTGTTTGTGCACCATGTTTTGTGGAAAGCCTATAAAAGTGGAAATGGGCATGATTATGGGTGCCTGGGTGTGTGTGTGAGTGAGAGTGTGTAAGAGAGAGAGGGAGAGAGAGAGTGTGAGGGAAAGAAAAGTGTGTGTGTTTGTGTACAAGACCAATGTATTTGTCAAAAGCCTATAAAAGTGTAAATGTGCATAATTATATGTGTGTGTGTGTGTGTGTGTGTGTGTGTGTGTGTGTGTGTGTGTGTGTGTGATTCACTCATATGCCAGACAGGAAATGACCCTTTACCTCTCCTCAATCTTTTCTCGCCATCCTCCTCCTCCACATCCTCCTCTTCCTCCTCCCTTCGTTTGTCTCCCTCTCCTCCTGCTCCCTCTCTCTCGCCTCTCTACCTTCATCCCTCTCTCTCTCTCTCTGTCAGTCGCTCCATCCCTCTCTCCCTTGCCCTCGCTCCTCTCTCTCTCTCTCTCTCTCTCTCTCTCTCTCTCTCTAGTTCTTTTTCAGGCTAAATCACCGCGAGGGTGTGTTTAATAATTAAATTCCATTAGGGAGGGTAATCCGTCAGCGTGAGTGACCGACCAGAGCTGACAAATTCACTTCATCAAAGACAGAGGGCCAGCAGGAAAGACAAACAGCAGAGCCGCCGAACAGAGGGGAGAGAGAGAGAGAGAGAGAGAGAGAGAGAGAGAGAGAGAGAGAGAGAGGGGGAGGAAGATCGAGGGAGAGAGAGAGAGAGAGAGGGAAGGGTGGGAAGAGGGAGGGTTTGAGGGAAATAAAGGGTGGGGGGGTTGGTGGGGTGTCAGAAAAATTTATAGAGAGAGAGGGAGAAAAAGAGGGAGAAAAAAGAGGGAGAAATAGAGGTGATTATTTTTCAGGACTGGTCACCTTTTTGAGGATTAAGGTCTTCAGCTGAGCAGTATGGTAATCACAGCACACACACACACACACACACACACACACACACACACACACACACACACACACACACACATTCACGAGCATACATACACACACACACAAACACATACACTTTCGCAAGCATAAACACATATACAGTACATATTCACATACACACACACATATATACACATTCACAAGCATACACACACACACACACACACACACACACACATATATACACATTCACAAGCATACACAAACACACACACACATACATTCAGAAACATACACATATATACACATGCACAAACATACACACACA
Source organism: Sardinella longiceps (assembly GCA_027497455.2). Classification (NCBI taxonomy): domain Eukaryota; kingdom Metazoa; phylum Chordata; class Actinopteri; order Clupeiformes; family Clupeidae; genus Sardinella; species Sardinella longiceps. Next base: position 16,144 of record JAODXP020002324.1, on the reverse strand, counting down.
CATATTCACATTCACAAGCACACACACACACACACACACATTCACAAGCATACACATTCACAAGCATACACACACATACATACACATTTACAAGCACACACACACACACACACATACACACACACATTCACAAGCATACACACACACATATATTCACAAGCATACACACACACACAACATACACACTACACACATTCACAAGCATACACACACACACACATACAAGCACACACACACACACACACACACATTCACAAGCATACACACACACGTATATTCACAAGCATACACACACACATATACACATTCACAAGCATACACACACACACACACACACACACACACATTCACAAGCATACACACTCCCACAGTCAGCAAGGGTGCAGGGAGTCTAGACTGAAGTAGCCAAGTTCCAGTGGATGCTGTAACCTAAGGGCTCATCCGTCAGACATGCTAAATGGAGCCAGATAATCCAATAAGGGTTAGAGACGCTGGTGGTCCACTTAGACCAGAACAACAGAGGGAACACCAAGCAGCAGATGATACCCCTGCAGTGCACACACACACACACATACATATACAAGCGTACACGCTCGCGTGCAACAAACATTCGTCCAGGCGCATGCACATAAACACAATCACATACACACACAACACACTCAAACAGACGCACACACAATAACAGACATTCACGCACACACACACACAGATGCACTCACAGATACACACACACACAGCACACACACACGCACACACATACACACACACACACACACACACACACACCCCAGATGCAATAATCTATGGAGCCTTCCTCCAAATCTCCCAAAATGGAATCCCCAGCACAGCAGGATTCCTGGAGAATCCCTTCTCTCATTCTCTCTCTCTCTCATTCTCTCTCTCTCTCTCTCTGCCACTCAATCTATTTTTCTCTCCCCGCTTCTCTCTCTCTCTCCCTGCTTCTGTCTATCTCTCTGCCTCTTTCTCTCATTCACTGTCTCTGCCTTTTTCAATCTATTTTTCTCTCCCTGCTTCTCTCTCTCTCTCTCGCTCTCTCTCTGTCTCTCTCTCTCACACACACACACACACACACACACACACACACACACACACACACACACACAGCTGTGAGTAACAGGTATCCAAAGCAGCAGGAGTTCCCTCCTCTGGCAGGAGCTTGTCTGCTTAGGGGTTCACACACACACACACACACACACACACACACACACACACACACACAGTAGAGTTTGACCATCATCTGTTTGTGTGTGTGTGTGTGTGTGTGTGTGTGTGTGTGTGTGTGTGTGTGATGAGTGGAGTCTCCCAGTCAGTATCAGCAGGAGACGGAGCAGAGGCTGGCAGTGGAGTAACTGTAGCCGCTGTGATCCCTCCAGTGTGATGTGGGGCTCTCCCACACACACACACACACACACACACACACAGTAGAGTTTGACCATCAGCTGTGTGTGTGTGTGTGTGTGTGTGTGATACTGTAGCCGCTGGGCCTGCTGTGATCCCTCCAGTTTGATATGGGGCTCTCCCACACACACACACACAGACACACACAAGAGTTTGACCATCAGCTGTGTGTGTGTGTGTGTGTGTGTGTGTGCTACTGTAGCAGCTGAGCCTCCTGTGATCCCTCCAGTGTGATGTGATGAGATGAGGACTCTCCCACACACACACACACACACACACACACACACACACACACACACACACACACACACACATGCACAGTAGAGATTGACCATCAGCTGTGTGTGTGTGTGTGTGTGTGTGTGTGTGATACTGTAGCCGCTGAGCCTCCTGTGATCCCTCTGGACTATCTCTCTGCCTCTCACTCTGACTGTGCGTTCAGACCGAGAGCGATTCAGGCGACATGGGTGACGGAAGTATTTGACTTCGTATGGAGACGGGCGATTTCGGCGACAAAAGCAGCAGGTGTGGTGGGCGACAAAACTTGGGCAAGTTGGGCGATAAAAGAAAGTTAAACTTCGGTTAACTTAATGTAATCAGCTATGATGCGGTTCGGCAACTACCAATCAGAATGCCGATTTACTGATGTGACTCAAGTAGAGATGATTGAACATTCAAATTCTAACGTCATGGGCAACTTTGCCATATTTGTTGCTGTGCTCAAGTGGCGTTTCTTGTGAGTCTTGGCAACTCTTGGTAATTTATCGCTTGCGGTCTGAACACACAGTGGCTCTCACTCTGCCTCTCTCTCTCTGACTCTCACTCTGACTCTCTCTTTGCGTTTGACTCTTTCTCTCTGACTCTGACTCTCTCTGTGCCTCTCTCTCTCTCTGACTCTCACTCTGCCTCTCTCTCTCTGACTCTGTCTTTGCGTTTGACTCTCTCTCTCTGACTCTCTCTCTGATTCTGACTCTCTCTGACTCTGACTCTCAATCTGACTCTCACTCTGCCTCTCACTTTCTGACTCTCACTCTGTCTCTCTCTCTCGACTCTCTCTCTGACTCACTCTGTCTCTCTCTCTCCGACTCTCTCTCTCTGACTCACTCTGCCTCTCACTTTCTGACTCTCACTCTCTGACCCTCTGATTCTCCCTCTCACTATGACTCTCACTCTGACTCTCTTTCTGCCTCTGACTCTCACTCAAATTTTCAACATAGGAGATCTACTGAAATAGTGTTTGAACTAATCTTTTAACTTCCCCTGCTCATTACTGACTTTGCTAAACTCACTTATTGTATTAGATACACTATTATATGCATAGCTGCGCTGCCACAGTAAAGGGAAAGGTCTGAGACACTCCAAACTCCCTCTCACTTTCCCTTCTCCCATTGGTTGTGTGAGTCTTCAGCACCACCTAAAATGAGGGTGTTCCATTTCTGAAATTGGGTGATCGAAAACTTCAAATGATCTCACAGCAATCTGTGGAATGAACACAATTCTTAAAAATGCAATGGTGGGAGCACATCATTAGGCTATAGACCTTTTTTGTGATGGAAACTACAGAAATTACAACCACTGAAAGTCAATGAGACACAGCTCCTCCTTCCTTTCCTAATAGGCTACATAACTGAGCAATGCTGAATATGCAGCTGTCTCTTTTTAGCACAAATTCTTTAGGCTATTTATGAATTTGTGACAACAGTGTAATCTGCCACTGATTGTGTTTGGAGGAAATTCAGTGAGTGAGTTGTGTCCAGTGGATGTGATTTAAGTGCTCTAATAATCAAGTCTACAATAATGAGCTCCCACCACAGATTACAGTTTTAAAAATTATGTTCATTTCACAGCTTTCAATGAGATTGAAACTTGAAAGCTTATCTCTGCAGATTATAGATCTATATTATAATGTGTGATGATCTCGCAAGTTCAGCCTTTAACACTAGATAAAGACATACCTTGCCTAAATATAGGCAATCTTTATACTGAAATTAATCCCTCTCAATTTCTAGCAAGATTACAAATGATACCAATGGATAGATCTGGTTGTCTAGTTTAATACCAAATACCTCGATTGTAAGAGGTAATATGCCCATATAAAGCTTCCGAAAGACAATGAAGCAAAACCGGCAATATGTTTTGCGGCACTAGCGCGTGCAAAAGGGAAAAAAAAAAATCAGCTCGAAAAAATTACCTCGGTGTCCTCTATTGTAGCTACGGACATGCAGGCAGCCTACTTCATTTAAAAGAAAAGCTCAGTATTATCATTTTAAGACCATTTTCTGGAGTGTCTAGGATGAAATGGAATGACTGACAACAACAGTTTGACAATTGGTTCTGTCTCAGATATTTGGCTCACTTAGAATCCCCCCTGCCTGCTTCAGAATGGCTTGCTATGTGCATGTCTGATCATTTTCTTAAAACAACCATAACACTTTATTTTAATATGTGCAGCTCACCAAGTGGTTAGTGGTGTCTAATGATGTTCCAAAACAATTATCATAGCGAAACACAGTTTCTATCATGTTTTACGTGGTATTTTTAATATACTGTAACATTGCTTTGGAACATCAACGGACACCACTAACGACTCAGTGAGCTGCACCTGTTTTAAAATGAAGCCTTAAGGTAGTTTCATGGGCATTATCAGACATGCAAATAACAAGCATAACATTCTGAAGCAGACAGAGAGACCAATTGTTAAAATGTTGCTGTGGATGATTCTATTCCATCCTAGACACTGAAGCAAAGGGAGTAAAAGTGATAGATGCCTAACCTCTCCTCTAATAAAGCAGTGGAGTGCACAGGAGAGAGAGAGAGAGAACATAAAATGAAGCAATCTCCAGTTGCTTCTGGCAGGACTGAAAACGGTCATCTGCAAACTCGCTGAACGCTTACTTCCTTTTTCTTTATACATCTTTCCTGTTTTCTTTCTCTTTCTTTCTTTTGTTTCTTTCTTTCTTTCTTTCTTTCTTTCTTTCTTTCTTTCTTTCTTTCCTTCCTTCTGGGTGGGTTTCTTGTAGTGTGTGGCATTTCCAGCTGTCATTTCATGTAGATGAATCATTACTGTAATGGTACCTGTTGCTAACCTGTTGCTCGGCAAGACTGCGTTTGGCCATGCAGGGTCGGGCTGGGCTGGGCGTGGCAGACCAGACTGTACACTTGCTGATGCCACTTCATTGGCGCCAAGGCTTTGCCTTCACAATGTAAACGTATTGTGTCCTTTCAAAATCCGCCACTGTTAGAATTTTAGCACATTACACATACATAATTCTCTTACTGTGCTTGGACTGAATGACTGAATGAGTCCTGAATGAGCTGGCAATGATACTGGTGATACCTCAACAAACTGTGTACACACACACACACACACACACACACACACACACACACAGACACAGACAGACAGACAGACACACACACACACACACACACACACACACTTCAGTATATAAAACACAGACAGGCACAGATACTTATACACATAAAAATAAAAACAGTCACTCTCAAACACATAAAAAGAGACAACCACATAAACAAAAAACAAACAATTAAACAGTAACTCACAAACAGTGATACTGCCTCGCCGTCTCTGCTTTTTGGTGCTGTGCGGATCAGCAATACAACTTGTTTATGTCAGTGAAAAACAAAATAAGGACATAAACAATAATAAAACAACAACAACAACAAAGATCTGCGTTCCCCTGAAGTGACAGTGACGGTGAGTAGCACAGGCGTGCAGTAGTCGCTTGGTGGTACAGTAATATCTGTAAATGTAGTGAGTGAGTAAGTGTGTGTGTGTGTGTGTGTGTGTGTGTGTGTGTGGGTGGTACGTGTGGATGGGTAACTTATGGGTATTTATTAGTCTAGTTATAGGAATGTATATGATGTTTAACTGACTGCTCTAGTTTTAGTAGAGGGTATCAGGCTAAATGTATTGTTTGTTTACATGTTGCTTGTGTATGTGTACATGTCTGTCTATTGTGTATTCTCATGCCCAAGACAAATTTCTCTACTCAGAGACAATAAAGGCTTATCCTATCCTATCCTTATCCTAAATGCATAAATGCTTTTGTTGTATGTGAATGAAAACAGATGGCTAAACACGTGCTGCAATTGTGTTAGTCCCATACTCTCACTTTTAAAGAGAGCGAGTGAGCTAACATATGGCAAAGCTTTAGCATTTGGCCAAGCTAGCCAAGGTGCTGCAGCCTGTCCAAGCCGAAGTTATCCTTAACGTCCCCTTCATGAACGACATGACAAAACCTTTAACTATCAAGAGTTAAAAAATCCCGCACACTGTCCATTCCACCAAACAAACTTAGTTTGGTGGAATGGACAGTGTGCGGGATTTTTTAACTCTTGAATGATAACCCCACTGGGATAATATCCTACGCACCTGCCAAACTACTGAGGTGTGCAAAAGCGTCATTTGGAACGGAAAACCTTTAACTATCACATAGAGATACAGTACAAGGACTCTCTCTCTCACACACACACACACACACACACACACACACACACACACACACACACACACACACACACACACAAATAACACTCATAATTTTTCCACTGCACGGCTTTTCACCATTCTCCTTGTGTGACTGTGTCCATAGCAACAGGACTTCCTCTTGCGTGAAGAGCTACAGGTGAAACAACACACTGCTATCACACACACACACACACACACACACACACACACATATAAACACACTGCACACACACATGCACTTATTGAATCACAGAAAAGACAGACACTGATGCCTTTACACAAACACAGATGTTCCATCCACTGATATCTGCAATGGCTTTGAGTTGATGTGGGCCTGCATTTATTTGTGTGTGTGTGTGTGTGTGTGTGTGTGTGTGTGTGTGTGTGTGTGTGTGCGTGCGTGCGTGCGTGCGTGCGTGTGTGTAGCCCTTGACAACTTGATTTCCCCTCAAGGGTGAACTGGCAGAAACTGACTCAGAAATGAAGACTCATCACCAATGGGCACACACACACACACACACACACACACACACACACACACACACACACACACACACACACACACACACACACACATACACAGTCTGCCATGTTACTGAGTGTAAAAGCAGTGGTAGCTGATGGTATTTCAATAGTGGACGTGTCCAACAGGCCGTACTTAAGAACCATTGATTTCCCTGCTTTCATATTGACACATTCTTTTGATGAAGACAAGAAGTGACAGAAGGAGTGGTAAAAAAAAAAAAAATACAGAGAGAACAGCACTGCGATTGAAGCTCACTGATACTCCAGAGAGAGGGAGAGAGAGAGAAAGAAAGAAAGGGGTGGAGGACAGGAAATGAGTGAAGGGAGGGGAAGGAGGGAGGAAAGGAGAGGTAAAGGCAAGAACAGAGAGAATTATGGAAAAAGGTCAGAAAGAGAGAGAGAGAGATAAAAGAGAGGTATTGAACAGACAGAAAAAAAGAGGTCAAAAAGAGAGAGGGAGAGTTATGAAACACAGACAGAGAAAGAGAAGAAATGGACAGATGGGAAAAGAGAGAGAGAGAGAGAGATGAATTGTGAGGTAGAGAAAGGCACGGCGGCAGGCAGACAAGGAGACAGCACTAAACAGATAAAAAGGTGTAGCCAGGGAGAAGCCGACTGCTTGGAAATTACACACACAGGAGCTGTGTGTGTGTGTGTGTGTGTGTGTGTGTGTGTGTGTGTGTGTGTGTGTGTGTGTCAGCAGACCTTGCAGACATAAACTGAGAAGTGTTTCCAGGATAATGAAAGGGGTTTCTTTAATATATAATTAATGTGCAATAACTGAGGCTTTCCCAAAATATATATATTCTTCACATGACATCACTCGCTGTGCACAAACTCTCTCTCACTTTCTGTCAGACTCCCACAGTTTGCAGATTCACACAAAAAACTCATTGAGTATGTGCTACAATGTCTGCTACCAGGAGTAACAGCGTAGCTGTGAAGAGACTGCGCATTTATAATAGCAATTATGGGAAACTATTTAAATAGAGACACAAATGAAATTAATGGTATTCATTCAGAAAGCAGTTCCACCAAAGATCCCTGAATACTGACCAAGAGAGAGAAACATTAATGGGAGCAAACTTGAATAATGTAATGTAAAGTATGACAGCTTGACTCTGGTCTGCATAAAGGGTGACCCCCCTTCAAAAATAGAACACATAACGTTTTGACCTCTCACTCTGCTTGTACCCCATGGAATGCACTCCTGCATTTTTCTTCTCTGTTGTGATTTTTTAAATTTAGACATTCTATCTCTACCTTAGCCCGGACTTGCCTTCCTTCCAACTTACTTTAGCTCCATAGTCATCTCCCTCTACGACTCCGGCCATAGGGAGCCGAAGTCACGCCCACTTCCGTGTTAGCCTAGGGAGCAATCGAGCCGGAGAGTGAATGGACAGACAAACGTGACTTTCTGGTCCACTTTGATTTATAACTTTGAGTCACACATATGTTGTATGTGAATTTAAATGATAACCATTCATGCCAATCAATGTTTGTTGTTTTATGTAACGTAACTTTCGAAGTTCGTCTACAATCAATTTATTTTTTACGTTTGTGAAGCTCAAAATGTAAGTTTAAACATTATAAATATTATATGTGAAACCCACAGCTCATACCAAAGCGGACCAGAAGTTATATGTATCTGTTCATTCATTTTAATGGGCTCGATAGGTCCCTTGGCTTACACGGAAGAGGGCGTGACTTCGGCTCCCATATTGGCATCATTTGCAGTGAGCAATTCCATACCACGCTAAAGCAGGATCGGGAGCTGTGAGAGATTACGTCGGGTTTCTGTTGTTGTAGCTTACTTCACAGCCAAGCTGACGCATAATATTAGCGATTGGGTGAAATCAGATTTAATTGCTTCAAACTTCCACAGTTCACACCTCCAGCTTGCAATCGCTCGTCAATGGATGAGATCCCAGACCCTTATACAAAGCAAAGGGTAGACCAAAGGGCATGGACATGGCCAGGCTACCTCTACCTCACTACTCAAGAAGAACAGGATTTTTGATTGGTTCACAACGGAGTTCCCCTTGAAATGCATGCATTTCTCCCCATTAAGACCATATTCATTGAATGCGTCTCAGTTTTGTTGTTGGCCAGCCAGAACAATTTCAGGAAAATGGGTGAAGTTTTTTAAGCAGAGTGTACAAAAATACGCTCAACTATGCTGTGCTTACAAATTCCCCTGTAATTTTCCCATTCCCCATTTAGTGATACAAAATAGGGTATAGGTTGGATCCGAAGTCAGCATTTTAAGTGATTTAACAAATGTACGAGACATTGCAACATTAGATTTTTGACATGATGATGTTAATATTGTTTTGTTATATAATTTATTTATATCTATTTATTTATCATTTATCATGTGTTCAGACTCTGACTGTCTATCCATCATATTTGACACCAGTTTCATGCACAGTTCATATACTGTAATATATACGGTACCCATAATAGGTAATTCACATAATAGGTTAGTCACCTTGAGTAATGTGATGGACTATGAAGCATAATACATTTTAGGGCAATTCTTTTAACCTGGGGCAATTCAATTTAAAAAACACCTTTGCAACATTGGCTACAGCAGCAAGATTCACATTCAAAACATAGCACACATTATAGAGAGAGAGACTGTGTGTGCATATGTGTGTGTGTGTGTGTGTGCATATGTGCCTGTGTGAGCGCGTGTGTGTGTGTGTTTGTGTGCGTGCGTGCGTGTGTGTGTGTCTGGTTGAGCTCTTTAATAATATGCTGATCTGCAAATGAATGAGACCTGGGGTATCAAAGCGTAAAACATCAAGGGTCAATCACTGTCTAAAGAGGGAAATCAGGATGAGATTAATAACAGTGATCAGTTACTGAGTGAGTGTGTGTGTGTGTGTGTGTGTGTGTGTGTGTGTGTGCGTGCACACGGGAGTGCCTGTGTGTGTGTGTGTGTATGTATGGTGTGTATGTACAAGAACGCGTGTGTGTGTATGCACTGGGGCGTGCCAGTGTGTGTGCGTGCTTTTGTGTGCCTGTGTGTGTGTGTGTGTGTTACCTGCACTTCTCTGGCGTGGTAGGCAATGATGAGTCCCAGGAGTATAACAGTGGACAGACTGATGAGACACTTGAGTGCCAGGGAGTACATAGAGCTCTGTGAAATAAAAACACAAACACACACACACTTAATTAAATATATTTGACCATGGTGATGCACTTAACACAGACCAACATACAGTATAGAGGAGTTTCATCTTCTGTTTTTCTATAGAAGAGAATTCATACATACACATACACACACACACACACACACACACACACACACAGACACTTCACACTATTGAACAAGGCCAGCGATGACAACCACTGTGACTGGTACAGTACACCAGACAAAAAGCATGGAAGTACTTGTCAGACTAAACTTGTCAAAAATAAGGAGGGGAGGATAACTGACATCTTGCATCACAATAGTTTTACTATTCCACTTCATTGTTTTCTTCCATTCTGTACTAAAGTGTGACGTTATACTAGAACCACAGATACTTTAGAACAACCTCTGCTAGAACCAGAGTCTAGTAGGCTACAGTGGAATGGGAGAAAGCAGAACATTATGACTTGCTAACCATTTGCTTTGACTACCATATAATGTTGTCAGACAATATTCTTTACTCATGTCACTGTGCTTAGCGAAAACCACTGACTTATATAAGCCCATTAGGGGTGGATCTGCTGGAGGTTTCTTCCAAAAAACAATTACTACAAATAGAATGGAGTTTTTTGTCTTTGTCCCCTGTTAGAACGAGCGACTCTGTGCTCCTTGTCTGTAGCACGCCGTGAGTCCGTTGCACTGTAGTTGGCGTACTACAAATGAAATTGAATTGGAAAAATTTGAATTTAAAGCAAAAGCGGACAAGCAGTTACTGTAACATTGAGTCAACGGAACATTATGATCTTACTTTCAGTTTCAAATGTAGTGTGTTCCTTTGACTCTATGTAAAGTGCTCGTTAGTTTGCGTACGCAATCGGTGTATGCTGTTCCAAATTCTTTCATTCCACTCGCTATGTAGTGCAGTCAGTAGGCTCATCCAACAGGACTATGCTTGAATCACACACACACACACACACACACACACACACACACACACACACACACACTCCACTCGCTATATAGTGCAGTCAGTAGGCTCATCACAACAGGACTATGCTTGAATTACACACACACACACACACACACACACACACACACACACACACACACACTCCACTCGCTATGCAGTGCAGTCAGTAGGCTCATACAACAGGACTATGCTTGAATTACACACACACACACACACACACACACACACACACACACACACACACACACACACACACACTCCACTCGCTATATAGTGCAGTCAGTAGGCTCATACAACAGGACTATGCTTGAATTACACACACACACACACACACACACACACACACACACACACACACACTCCACTCACTATGCAGTGCAGTCAGTAGGCTCATACAACAGGACTATGCTTGAATTACACACACACACACACACACACACACCCACTCGCTATGTAGTGCAGTAGTAGTAGCTCATACAACAGGACTATGCTTGAATCACACACACACACACACACACACACACACTCCACTCGCTATGTAGTGCAGGCAGCAGACTCGTACAACAGGGCTATGTTCGAATTACAGCCAACTTTCACTTTAACAGTACAAGCTATTTTTTAACATGCAAAAGAGCCTTAAATAGTTCACTACATAAGGTCACATCCGTCACGTTGTGAAGCATGCTTCAACCAAGTTGAAAAACATTCCTGGACATTTTCTCCATGTACTGTATAGTAAGGATAAATGCAAACTTATGAATTGGAACTATCTGTGTGTCTGTGATGGTGAAGAGTTAACAAGTTGTCAAGAACACAAGCACAGACTAGAATGTGTATATGCAGAAACACCCTCTGTCTCTCCAACACTCCTCTACCCTAATACAGTACATAGGGTGGACACACACACACACACACACACACACACACACACACACACCCTGTCTCACCCCCTCTCTACACAGTGGACACACACACACACACATACACACACAAACACACACCTTCTGTCTCCACCACTCCTCTCCCCTCATACAGTACATAGGGTGGACACACACACACACACATACACACACAAACACACACCTTCTGTCTCCACCACTCCTCTTCTCTCCATCTCCACCCCCCTCATACAGTATACTCTCTCCACACACACACACACACACACACACACACTTTGTGCGTTACACCCACAGCATTTGTTCTAGTGACAGGGGGTACGGAGACGAAAGCTAGCGCTGGTTATTTCCAGCGTTGTGTGGTCACGACCAGTCTAAGGGGTCTCCAACACTCCAGGCAAGCAGGCATTTCAACAACTCCCCCCCCCTCCCCCAAAGCCTACTTACATTCTCTCCCTACTGTACACTTTATCCCCCCCCCCCAAAGCCTACTTCACATTCTCTCTCCTACTGTACATGGCTCCTGTCATCGTTACACAACGCTCCCAGATGTTCAACCATCAAACATTAATGTATGTATTAAAGGGTGTCAAGAGCACTCCACTTTCTAATCCACAGATTCGTCTCTCTCTCTCACACACACACACACACACACACACACACACACACACACACACACACACACACATGTGTAAATCCATGAAATTCGGCATATGAAATTGACTCTGCATATGAGATGTTACTATAATACCTTCATCAGTTACCAGTGAAGATTCATTTCCTCACGTAGGCCTGAGCGTCTGCCTTTTGACTTTGGAAAAATGTCGTCTAAAAATCCAATATAAAATACATTTGTATGCATAGTCTTCTGATCTCCTACCAGTGTCCTTAGCTTGATGTTCAGTTTCAGCGGTTGTGTTCAGCCATTCATTGCATTACTGGTAGTGATGCTTGGCTACTAAGTGACCTTCATGATATTTTGTTGTTCTTTCTGTGCTGTCTCCTTTGTGACACTTTGTGCTGCACAAAAAAAAAAACACTTTCATAAGTGAGGGCTCCTAGAAATGGCTAAGAAATATTGGGGTTGTATAGTTTTATTTCTGTGTGTTTGGGTTTGTTCATCGACCCCATATGCATTAATGTATGTGTGTGTGTGTGTGTGTGTGTGTGTGTGTGTGTGTGTGTGTGTGTGTGTGTGTGTGTTGGCCATTAAGTGTCTGAAGAACTGTGCTCAAGCAAGTTATAAACAATTATGAATATTTATCACCTCTCTTTCTCTGTCTTGCACACACACACACACACACACACACACACACACACACACACACACACCACTTCCTGTGGTGAGTCTATTAGCCGCTGTGATTGGTTTGCTCTAAAAAAACAGTGATGTCTGTAGAATCTGCAGGAGACTAAATAAATCACCACACACACACACACACACACACACACACACACACACACACACACACACACACAAACAACCAATAGGCCATAAAGTGTTCTGTATTCTGGGTTTTGTGTATACAGTATGAGGACTTACAATAAACACACAATAAACTTACAATACTTACAATAAACACCTCTATCTGTTGAGTGTGTGTGTGTGTGTGTGTGTGTGTGTGTGTGTGTGCCTTTCAAGGGCATAGGTTTTCTTATGGATCACAGGACATGTCACAACCAACATTGCAGGAAGACAAAATAGTCCCTACCAATATTTAGCTTTTTATTTTTATATCTAACAATTACAGTTTACATTAATTCACTTCTGTGTGAATGCAATAGCAATAATGATAGTAGTCACTTTTAGTTTTTTTTCCACATGCCAGCACTCTGCATTTCAGAACTGGAGTGATAGATGTCCATGCTGCAGTTTCATTGGTGCCGAGATGGAGGCTGCCTGTGCCAATAGTATCATGAAATACAAATTCTCCTTTTAAAGCTGCATGTCAACATGTCCTCTGAAGAAAGTGGGGCTACTGGTTTAAGACTTGCCAATGTACCTGCATCAACCGGTTTACGGTTAACACCCGGCCCGTTAGTTAAAATCTAAAAGCCAATGTGGCCCTTCGGCAAAAATAATTGCCCACCCCTGCGTTAAGGGATAACGGCCGCCGAGGCCCCGCTTATCACCCCGTTGCAATTAAAACGTATAGACAGTAAGCAAGTGTTTAAAACATAAAAGAAACATGTGGCCCCGTTTTGAAAGAAGTTAACCTGTTCGGTTGAAGCACTATTTTCATATGAAAGAAGATCCACAAGGCTGCATTCTAAAGCGCATTGATAAGGAACACTGGTGAAACCTTTTTACCCGACAAACATCGCAGGTGTCCTGTCATCTAGAAATAACGGACACCCTGGTAGCCAATCAAAAAACAGGGTGATAAATTACTTTAGTATAGGACTACTTGTTTTGGACGATCTTTGCATAGGTAGCCACACATAAAAGAAAGAGACAGAGACAAAAAAGAGAGAAAGAAACGGAGATATTTAAACACCCAAGTTGTAGCCCAGACCAGGCTGACATTATTAAGGTAGGCTATGTCACGAGACACGCGATGCAAACCTATCATTGCAAAGTGTCAGCTCAAGAGTCGCTCTACTGTGCAAAAACGGTTAGACCACAGCAGTGTTTCTCAAACTGTCTGGCACTGACACACGACAGGTGGGACGCAAGACATTACTGAACGGATGGCCACACTGTGCTTATGTATCAGATCTCTCATGGAGTTTTCATCACATAGATATCAAATGTATCGCATCAACTAGCAGTTTTAAGACAGGAGGTAAAAGATGGCCTGGTAGTAGGGCTCTATAGGGCTGTTTGTTGTGTGTGTGTGTGTGTGTGTGTGTGTGTGTGTGTGTGTGTGTGTGTGTGTGTGTGTTTGTGTGTGTAGATAGATAGATAGTTTATTTGTCCTTTCGGAAAATTGTTCTGTGCCGTGTATTACCAATTTCAATGCTCTGAGTAGGGTCTTTGGTATTTTTTGCCCTCAACGGTGCCTTCAAGGCACTACTCCACTCAGTTTAGGGTTAGGATGAGGGTTGAGGGGGTTAGGGTTAGGAATAGGGTAAGGGTAGTGCCTTTTAGGCTGTGCTGCCTAGAAGGTGCCGTTGGGGGCAAAAAACACCACTGAGCCTCTGAGTAGCCAAATCCGATCTGGAAATCACATGAATATAATTTATTTCCTTTCAATATTACAGTAAAAGTTGTTCTCTTATTTACGGCCCTTTAGTGTGACTACTATTAAAGCTGACACTGTTAAAGGCAATTAATGACTCATTTGTGTCACTATTTGTTTGTTTAACTTTAAAGTGATTGTGGGATGGTGGTTGGGTGGACATTTAGTGTCAGATTAGGGGATGGACTGGAGGGGTTATCTGGGGTTGGTATTCTCCCTAACAAAGTTGAGACCAAATCAGCGCCCTTGGTGTCTTTGCCTGTGTGTGTGTGTGTGTTTATATGTGTGATTAACTTGCTTGTCTGGCTTTAATCTGGTGAGACGGTTCTTTGCATATGCAGTCCTTACGTCACCACATTAGAAAGTCAGAGTTGCCCTCCTCTCTTCCTCTCCTCTTTCCCCCTCTTCTCTTCTCTTTCCCCCTCTTCTGTTCATCTCTCCTTTCCCCATCTTCTTTTCTCCTCTTCTCCTCTGTCTCTCTTTTCATCTCTTCCCCTCCTCTCTCCCTCTTCTCTTCATCTCCTCTTTCTCTCTCTTCACTTCTTCTCTTCTTCCTCTCCTCTCCTCTCTTCTTATCCTCTAATCTCCATCCCTCTTTCCCTTTCCTTTGATCTCCTCTCCTCCTCTCCATTCATTCGTTCATTCCTCCTCCCCTCTTTCCTTTGCCCCCTTTTCTGTTTTCCTTTCTTTCTTTCTGTCTTTCTCTCTTTCCCCCCTCTCTCTCTCCTCCTGTCTTCTCTCTCTCCTCTGCTCAATAGCTGACATATTTACTTAGTGCTGCTGTTATGACCTGGGATGTTATATTGTGCTTGGCCAATATGGAGCTGATCTAATAAAGCCATCAATTTCTCTCTCTCTCTCTCTCTCTCTCTCTCTCTCTCTAACTCACTCTCTCTCTCTCCCTGTTTCACTCTCTCTCTCTCTGTCTCCCTGTTTCACTCTCTCTCTCTCTCTCTCTCTCTCTCTCTCTCTCTCTCTCTCTCTCTCTCCATCTCTCTCTCGGGAGACAGAGAATGGTGTTACGGTGTCTGCTGTGGTTTAGTGACTATTGATCAGAGCCTTGATGTACATCATGCACAGCTAATAAGCTTTCTGGATTCCCCCGCTTTAATCAGAAAACACACACACACACACACACACACACACACACACACACTGAACACACAAATGAACACACGTATACACACACACACACACTGGATTAATTCCTAGTTCCTAATTCCTATTGCTGCTGCTTCTTCCTTTCCTTCTTCTCTGACACACACACACACACACACACACACACACACACACACACACACACACTTGAGAATCAGTGCAATTTGTTCTCGTTTCTTTATTTTTGTTTAAATTCTGACAGCTGCATTTTAAATAAGTTGTACTTTTCCAATTAACCTTTTGGGGAGTCCAAAAAGGACAACATTGCTTTTCTAAGTCCTGCTTTGAAAGAAAACTTTTGATCTTAGCAATATTTCTGAGGTGCCAAAATGACGCCTTAGTAGCATGATCATTGTAAGTATT